>CALNHX010009580.1:0-48492 GCA_940337035.1 Agriotes lineatus | reverse complement strand
CGTCGGAGCTCTGCTCCACACACTTGATACAGGACAGGCTAACCTGAGTGTCGAAACAGAACTGGATGCAAGAAACATCTTAACAATAAGGAAAACTCTTATCTTAAAGAAATGCAAGCTAGTTTCCGTTCCTGCAGGCGTTATCATAAAGTTCTAGGAACAGCATGCAGATCTAGCAGAATCTAATCTTATCTCTAAGCTAGTAAGCATTTCTAGACACGTAACTAGTGAAGGAGGGGAAATTATGCAAGGTTGGGTACAACACTTTGGGAGTATGTTATACAGACAAATCAATAAAAAAACTAATTAGGGCAGGCTGTGATATGTATTATACGTTTGACAGTACTGAAATGTATTGTCAGTCTATGTCAAATTCGAGATTAGTAGGTTAGGTTTTGTTTTTTGTTTGACGCAGACTGACGTGAGACTTAACCTGCAAATCTCGAATTTGACATAGACTGACAATACACTTCAGTAAAGTAAATTTTTTTCCTATAAAAATTTTCAAGGCCAAGATAAAATTGGCAAAACTGCCTTTTTTTAGTTATTAGAAAATTTATTTTCGTCAGGTTTTTCTGTAAACGACTTGTGTCATTTTGACATTTAAAATGAAATTGTCAGCTTTTCTTTTTTGTAAATGAATATGGGTAAAAACGAAATCTTTTAAAATTAATGCAAAAAAAGTAATTCTGAAGTGTGCAGAGGAACTGTTGGATCTGCAGCCTAACAGGCCAGAAAAAGAAGTTTACGAAAGATTACCCAAAAACAAAATTTTAAATTTCCCACCAATTTTTTTTAGTTTTAAAAAGTTACTAAAACAAATTCTACCAACATATATTTTTTAAAGGAATCGAAGTAATGCCAACATAAACCCTTAATTCTTTGACCTTCAAAATTTTTATAGGAAAAAAGGGTACTTTACTATCAAACGTATAACACATATCACAGCTTGCCCTAATTGGTTTTTTATTGATCTGTCTGTATGATGCGGAACAGGAAGAAGAAGGGGATACTGCGAACCAATTGAGAATAAGAGTGGAGGAAACAATGAAGCCGGAACTAGATGAAATAATAGTACATTGTGTATCTAGGACGAAAAGCGTAAGATTCCCGGACAACTGTGACTATTGTTGGGTGAGGCAAATACGAGCCCTACAACACAGGAGTCTGGGAATGTTGCTTTTTGTCCAAAATACACATACTATTTTTCCGCCAATTGATATGAGTAATTAAAAAAAATAGGAAATAGTACTCGAATATTCCCTGCCAAAGCCGGGAGTATTATTCCTGTACAGTTTTATTGTAAATTACCTAGCAACAGCTAGTGTAATGGAATGTTTGACTTTGTTCAGCAAAATTGTATCAACAATGTGTCAATTCTCATACGATTGGCGGAATAAGAAATTATAGGAAAAACGAAGCTCAAGAGAAAATAGGATAATGTCTGAACTCATCAAAAATTGGGGAGAGGACCTACACAGAGTAATATATGAAATAATAGCAGAAGTGTGAGAAGAAGAGAAAATGCGAAGCAGGTGGGAAGAAGTGACACTATGCACAATATATGTATAAAAAAAGGAATTATAGCGGGATTGCACTCTTAGACGTAACATACAAAGTCATGGCATCTAGCATAAGAGTGAGATTAAGAGAATGCGCGGAAAGAAATATTCAGGATTACCAAGAAGGATTCAGAAAGAGAAGGTCAACGGTGTGTTACTATAAAGGAGCTGACCTGTGATTAATTAGATAAGATAATCAGTGGTAGTAAAAATCGCAGATTAACTTCCTTAAAGTACGTACTGCACAGAAGCTCTAAAAATTTTCACTTACCGCGCAGGCCGAACTAGCTCAAATTCGGTGATAAGGTCGTGGGTTCAAACCACCAGCTGTGTACCCTGCAAAGTCTTCAAAAAAATATGGGCTCCAGAAATCAGATGATTTCGAATAATATAATTAACTACAAGTAATCAGAATTTATTAAAGGCATAATAAATTGGTAATCACCAAATGTAATCTATGTAATTCATAAAATATTTTAAAATGTTTGCTACACTATGCAGCCAAAACTAATTGAAGGTGGCCACACGCATTACCACAAAAAACCCCTTTTTGGTCGTTAAATTACTTGAAATTGCAAAATAAATCTAGAGATATGCATATCGCTGTCGTTCATAAAAACTTGTTTTTCTAGGTTGCTGACAGAAAAAACGTGGGTGCTCCTTTTACAAAAAAAAAAAAAATAAAGTACACATAAAAATTCAATAGTTTTAAATGCTATCTTTAATTAAATTTACTCACCGAATCAACTATTATGTTAGTAATAAATTTAGCATCTGATATCACCAGCACAAGATTAACTTGGTAGGTACATAACCCGTCCTCGATTGGCGTTGTAATAAAAAACGAACCCCCACAAGTTTAGGGTGTAAACACTAGTCGAGAGCTGCTATCACTGGTAACCCGCATACTGCAAGGAATCAGCCTTACGCAACATGGGTGCAGAAGCGATGCAGAAAATAGCAGGTGTTCGTTTCGAATTAGTACAGGAAACTGGACTGCAATTGTTAATCCCAAGTGTAATTTGAGAATTCCAGATGAAAATAATTCCTGGTAAAAGCTGAATCAATTTATCAGCTCTTGCAAACAAAATGCTTGTAAAAATTGGTTGAGCGCACGTACTTTTGACTTATTTAAAAATCAAACCTCAACCGCGCGAAACGCGTCGGCCGGGGCTAGATGACAAGTCCCGGGCCCGAAACGTTCGCTTCAAAATGCAAGTTCGCACTCCTACGTCCAGCGATAACAGATATAGCGGGTCAAAACTGCACCGTGCTAACGATAGCAACCCAATACAGGTACAAAATGCTCTGGTTTGGAAAATCTAAGGATTAGAAATGCAAAGGATTATAATTCAAATAAAAATATACAGGTTAGGCCTGAAATAATTTGGTAAATGGCGAAACACTTGAGCGGAGCAAAAAAATTGTTTCAGGTGGACCAAATACATACACTAAGACAAGTGCAAGCAAAGTGTTATGAGTGCAGAACACTGATATACTCATTATTTAGAGATTTAAAGGAAGCGTACGATTCAGTGGATAGGAGAAAAGTATAGGAAATAATGAAAGAATTTTGGATACTGCCAAAAATAATAAGATTAGTAAAAATGACACTGAGAAGAACGAAATGTAAAATAAAAGTGGATGGAAGTAAAAGTAAACATTTCAAAGTAAACAAAGGGCTAAGGCTCAGAGACCCAATATCCACTGTATTATTCAACTTAGTTCTAGAGAAAGTAAAATAAACACCAAAGGGACAATGGAGGTACGTATAATAAATGACAGCAGTGTGTAGCGTATTCTGACGATGTGGCAATTTTAGCTAGATCAAAAGAAGAGCTTAGCAATGTGAAAAGAAGAATGGGTAAAATGACTGAAACCGTAGGACTGAAAATAAGTGAACAGAAAACCAAGTATATGATACTAGGACACACAACACAACAAAGAGAAGAACGTGTGCTAGCAATAACAAAGGAGGATGGGAAAGTATATAGTTTTGAAAAAGTTTAAAAATTCAGTTATCTAGGTTCTCTGATAAGTGAAGATGGGGGAAATACTGAAGAAATAAGAGCGAGAATAAATAGTGCAAACAGAAGTGCAATAAGTTTAGGGTCAGTGTTTAACTCAAAAGTGATGTCACACAAAAGAAAGCTAAGAGTGTATAAAACAGTTGTGCTGAACAGGGTTGATCGAGAAAGAGTGGAAGTATGGGAGAGACGCATTCTAAGAAGAATTTTCGGTGGAAAGCAAGTGAACGGGGAATGGTTCAGGCGAACAAACACTTGGAGAACACAACATTATGAATTGTATTAAAGAGCACAGAATACACTCGTTGGGGCATGTGATGCGTCAACTAGAGGAGAGAACAGTCAGGAGAATCATAAGAACCGAGAACATAAACACAAGAAGAAGAGGAATACCCAGAAACGGATGGCTGGAGCAGGTGAAGCACGATCTCAGGACATTAGGAGTGGAGAGATAGAAAGAGATAGCAGCGGACAGGAGGAAATGGAAGAAAGTAGTACAACAAGCCTTGTGCCACAAGGACACGTGCTATTTTATATAATTTGTCAGTTAAGTGTTATTGTGTGAGACATACGCCCTGCGAATCCTGCAAAAGTTTCAAGATATAAATTATATTGTTGTTCCAAGCATTAAACAATATAAATTCCAGGATACAGTTAAACCCAAAAACTTTTTTCATTTAGTAGTAAGAATCTAATCTAGTAAGCACTTAATGAAAACAAAAACGTCTTCAGCTATAGATACATAACCAGAGGTTCTATCAATACTGTAACTAAGTTTGTCGAAAAATTTTGGTCTATTTGCAAAGAGAGTTGCTCCAAAAATTGTACCAACAAATCTCAGAAACTTTAAATATGCCAATTACTGATTGCATATTCTTTATATCTACAAATTTCACTGAATTTCAGGTAAATAAACAAGCAATATCAAGAATCCTTTTTACTATAGACTTTATAACATGATCTGTCTACCTGTGCAAAAGGTAAGTGTTGAAAGGGAAGTGCAAGTTAGTGAAAACGGTAAAAATTGTTTCTAGTGAGACTTCACATGTAAGCCAAAGTGATAGGCACGGCCGTAACTAAGCAAACTTTTATTGTAGGCAAGCCAACATTTTTGCGCCCCTCAGTACTTCTTCTTCTTCGTCAGCCTGCGTTCATCCAGTGTTGGATATACGCCTCTTCCAAATCCTTCCATGCGTTTCTGTCTCAAGCCGTTCTCATCCATTTCTTTCCTGCTACGATTTTTATATCATCTGCCCACCTTTTTTAAGGTCTTCCAATACATCTCTTGGTTTCTCTAGGTCGCCACTGTGTTATTCTATATGTTCATTTCTCCGTGTTTTGTCTAGCTATATGAACCGCCTACTGCCATTTTAGTTTACCTATGCGATTTATTATATCTGTGACGTAGTTGTGGGAAGCCCTTCATGGCATTTTTTGAAAATATGGGTTAATTTATTAATACACAAGTTTACATTCTGAGGACGAACCTACAAACACAGTAGAAAAAAGAAATTATACTACGTTTGTAACGTTTCACCCCCTCACTAAGGGCGTTATAAATTTATACCTCGGGTTAGCTCAATCGGAGGCAGAATTCGCTCAAACTCAAATATATACAGCAAGGAAAACACAGGATATTACCATAAATATATTGTAGTTATCTACTAGTACCAATTAAATCGCAGTTTTAAATTAATTGAATTGTATATTAATAAAATAACAATTTCTTCTGGGGGGTCGTGTTTCTTTACTTTTCGGGGAACGGCAACCCATCTAACCGGTCTGCATGAGAGGCGGTTGTTCTGGCGTTAAATCAAGGGTAGCAGGTAATTACGGAAGGCGGGTTCATCCGGCGATGCGCCAAGTATAGATTTTGGCCTTTAGGATAAATGTCCCCAAAGTGGGACATAGCCATGCCGAGTGTTGTTTACATTTATCGGGCTGTGAATTTGTGCACCAATTAAGGATATATAACTGATACCTGGAGTGCTAAGGGTTGATGCGGCTTATGGTTGTGTCCGGGCAAACAGCGGGCTGCTCGCGGAATAATTGTCCGAGTTGCATTCGCTAATTTCAACGGATGGCGAAATTTGACAGATCAGCGATCTTACGGTGAATTTTCCGGCGTTCGGTCCCAAAGGCAGGTTGGATTTTCAGGCTGCTAATTAACGTTTTACAACGTCTAGGGTGTATCTTCCAGGCAAGTTTAACGAATGCAGTTACAAGGCTCAATCGGCATTTTATGCGGAACGTGCAGTAGGTTTCGGGTTGTATATAAAACCACCGATGTTGATCGCCACCGATATGGATTTCCTCCAACTTCTGACAACTATATTGAATATTACCGACAGGAACTACCACTGACTTGTGTTACTACCGACATTTAAAGTTTGTAAGAAATATATGAATGTCACCGAACTAAAATACCACCGACTTGGTGTACAAACCGACTTGGATTACCACCGATGTAGATTTACATCCGACAGGAACTATCGCCGATGTGGACTACCACCGCGCGTTTACTTCCAACCGATACCGACAGTAGTTGCTGCAACACATCTTACACTAGCGACCGTGAAGTTGCAATTCTTCCTATTAAGGTGACTGTTTTAGTGACTTCAGATTTCGTTTCTAACTGGTCCAGAATTTTTAAAACCGCCTAAAGATAGACAACAAGCCATACTACGTAATTTTTAAATGATTTCGTTTACACTTCATAACCTTGCTATATTATTGGTACTATGTAGAGGAAGCAAATTATGAATGGAGCTAAAGGATTATGATATAGGTGGTTCGTTGGGCGCTTATCAGGAAGCCTAAAATTCCAAAGCTCTATTTAAATTATTTTATAATAACTTTCTGAAGTGACTAAAAGATTGCAGATTGGTGGTTAATAAAATGTTGACGGAGTTATATCAGTTATTATTCGCGCTGAGCTTTCCTTATATTTGTACCTAGTGAAAGTAAGTGAAGTGTGAGTGTCATACAGGGACCGTCAAAAAGGACTGATTATTTAATTTTTTAATAAAAAATTAAATGTCACAGCAATCGCTATGTCTCTTATATTATTTTAAAGAGTATGCTTTGGAGAGGTGTATAAAAAAACAATTGCAGAATTTTTTGACACTTAGCAAAATGGACACATGGCCAGTGTCACAACGTGTTTTTTCTGTTGAACAATTTATCAAAGCTAATTCAATTATTTAAGTGCAATGCGCCAGATTATTTTGTTTGGGGCTACCTAAAAAGTAAAGCTCATATTGCAAAACCAAGAACAATTGACGAATTTAAAACAAGCATTAAAGCAGAAATTCTATATATTCCGTAGGAATTATTTACTAGAGTCATGTTTAATTTCGTTCGCCGCTTAGAAGAATGTATTGAAAACGACGGAGGACACTTCTGGCATACAATATTTGATAAATAAATCTCCTGTTCTTACACTTCAACAGACCGTTTTGTTTAAATTTGTAACTTATGACAATAAATTTTTATCTAGAAAATAAAATAGTCAGTCCTTTTTGACGGTCCGTGTATACAGATTTAAAGTTGAAAAAAACTTTGGCTGTTCGAAGAAAAAGTGCAAAAAAGAAAGGATTGCATGCTGCACGGGTTGCACTTAGAAATAGAACGACACAGTAAATTTAGGGGTTATAATTTGTATTTTTTACATCCCACTTTTTTTGCCGTAACTGTACAAACAGCGTCTACGGGTTTTAATAGTATAATATAATGTAAAGTGTATCAATAATTTTAACGAGTATTTTAGGAGATTATTAAGTCAAAATGTTATTAATTAATTAAATGTTATTAATTAATTAAATTAATTTAATTTAATTGTAATAATTGCAACTCCACTTACATTGGACAAACAAAACAATTATTAAAGAATAGAATTAATCGGCACAAACACTCAATTAAAACAAATAATATATCACCTTCTAATAAAAAACAGCATTAAGTGACCACGCTAATGAATCTCTACGCACCCAACATGTTACATACAAAAAATAACTTAAAAAAACGTATATGCCTGGAGATTATTGAAATACAAAAAAGCTCTAATGCAATTAATTATAGAACTGATATGATATAACCCCAGTTCTATTTACCATAATTTATTTAAATACACTTTTTTACATGAACCAAATACTTTAGTTGTGTTTTTTTGCTATTACAAGCAAAGTGCGCGCTACGCGCACGTGAAATAGGATACGCGAAAGGTCACACTCCAAGCCGAGGGCTAAGATAAGAAAAACAAAACCTAAACAAATATAAACATCTGCGAAGCCGGAACGTGAGATTTTATGTTGTGCCACAGACAGACACACATTAAGGAAAATTATATTATAGATAATTCGAACAAACATTTTAATTAAAAGCAAATTTTAACTTAATACGACCTTGGCTATGTCATATGCAAGTTCCAAATTTTCTGCAGTTTTGGATATACAGTGAGCGCCAAAAAGCATTGGTCAGTTTCAATACCTAATAAAAACCCATACACTTCACCTATGGAATCAATGATAATTTCTTCATAAATAGGAAACTTGGGAGTTTTGTTTCAATGTTTGACATCCTCCGAAAGTGACAGTTTGATGTGCTGTTTCACCGTCAAAGATTGTCGGGGCTTATTTTTTCGAGGAAATTGGTGAAACGGTAACGGTTACATCTCAATAACATTACATGCTTCAAAGATCTTTTTATCGCAAATAGAGGAGGAGATAGTAAATGAATATTGGTTTCAACAGGACGGTGCTACAAATTACACCGTAAGAATTAATACGAATCTCCTACGACAATCGTTTCCAAATAAACTGATTTCTTGCTATGGTGACCTTCATTAGCCCTCGAGATCGCAGGACATAACCACTACTGATTTTTTCTTTGGGATTACTTGAAGAGCAGAGTATTTACAAGAAAGATAAGAAATCTGGAAAAGCTTAAAATGTTTATTCGGGAAAATATTGAAGCTATACTGCAGGATATGCGGCAACGTGTGATGAGAGATTTCGGCCACCGTTTAAAAGAGTGTATTCAACAAGAGGGGAGTCATTTAACCGACAGCATTTTTTATAAGTGAATCTCCCATTCTTAGTCTTTAAGAAATAGTTCTGATTAAC
The DNA here is from genome assembly GCA_940337035.1 of Agriotes lineatus. Lineage (NCBI taxonomy): Eukaryota > Metazoa > Arthropoda > Insecta > Coleoptera > Elateridae > Agriotes > Agriotes lineatus. Next base: position 39,780 of record CALNHX010009580.1, on the reverse strand, counting down.
TGTGTAATTTAAGCAAATAAATTGTTATTACAAATTGAAACTGACCAATGCTTTTTGGCGCTCACTGTAGTTGAAAATAAAAATATGTGAACAGCCGTGCATACTATTATTAATTTCATTTTACATTTCTGGTTTCAAAATTGCTAAAGCGTTCTGTTTTAATTGTATTGAAAATGAATTATTACGAATAATCCCGTTTACTTCATTAATTGTTAATATTAAATTTAAAAAATGTCTTTAACATAATCCAAATTTAAACTACTCGTTATCGTAAGTATGCTATTTAAATGAAAACCATATTTGCTCACTAATCTAATTTTTCTCTTTTCAGATTTGTTAAAATATATTTTTTTATAATGTTTTAGTAAATTACTGAAAAAACTAACATATCTAGCGAAACGAATAATTAAAATATTTCAATTTAATATTAAGTGTGTTTACGACAAAATTATTTTTATTTAATCAAAAATTATTTTGACTTAGTAATCTCCTAAAGTAGTAGTCAAAAATGATAAATGTATAATTTTAAATTTTTAACTAACAATTTTAACATAATAAGGATAAATATTGATAATTGGTTTTTATTTTTATACGCGGTCGTTAATTGTGTTATTTTCTTCTTTTTACCTTTTTTGAAAATTAAAATGAATAAAACCAACATCGGGAGACACTTTTATAAAGTATACCTACATTACTTCATATTTATGACAAACTACAGACACTATAGAAATAGTGCACTTTTTAATTAGATGATAATTAATACATACTAAATAAAGAGCTTTGCATGTATCTCCAAAAAACAAAGTTTCGCTTTTTAAAAATTTCAATGATCAGTAATGTGGTAATTTACCATAGCCCTAAAATGAAAGGTGAAATAAATACAATGTTCTTCTTTGAATTCACCACAACTATGTAAAGCTGATACTTGAAGCAAATTACGAACCTAGGAAAGCAAAAATATAATATATGTAAACCTTTCCAGGTAAATATCTGTTATCTGGAATACGGTAATTAGCTAGCCCAAGCTCAAGTTTAAGATTAGTTTATGAGCATCAGCTTTCACTTTCTACTCTTGAATAGTAAAGTGTGTTGCCTAATTTTGATAAATATTTTGGAACTTGGTGTCGTGTATATTCAGTAGTTATATCTCTAGTGCAATCTGTATATTCGAGTATTTCTCGAGAACGCGAAGCAAGACTATTCCTCGAAGAAATGTTATCCTTTGTATACAACACTATTCATTTTTAAAGAGTTTTCAGTTTTCTTTCTAAAATTTCTTGTGTACCTAGCTGGTTTGCTTTTCTTCCCACAAATACTCGATATTGCACTTGTGCAAATACCCGGGTATTGCACTAGAAGAGTTGTTCAGAATGGGAAATTATGGCCCCATACAAAATTTCAGGAACTTCTACCTACTTAAATCAAACCGTAACCAAAACATTAAAATTAAATTGTAAATTTTTTTGTTAATTATACCTATAGTGAACACAATCCGGGGACACACTGTCTATAAAACTGAAAGTCCTGACTCACTCACTCACTCACTCAGCAACCCCCAGCCCAAACCCTTGGACCTAGAAAGCTGAAATTGTACACAGAGGTTTCCTTTATGATGTATACAAGGAATAAGGAAGGATATTTCGAAATTCAACCCCTAAAAAGGTAAAATGGGGGTTCCAATTTTGTATGGAAAAATAATATTAAATAGACATTTCGACTTGAAACTTCGTAGGAGTACTCCTAAAAACAAATAAGCAAACACGTATTTTGTGATTTTTCGAAAATCAACCCCTTAGGGGGTGAAATGGGGTAAATAAGCCTAAAATACGATGTGGGTGTCGCTATTGAGTTTTTTTGGGGCGTTGATTGCGAAAATGGCATTTATTTTTAGGTCGAAGACGGTGGACATGTTATAAGGGAAGAGACGGGACGGGACGGAACGGGACTGGACGGGAAGGAAAGGGAAGGGACGAGACGGGACGAGACGGGACGGGGCGGGACGGAACGGGTCGGGACCGAAAGGGAAGGGAAGGAATGGGATCGAAGGGGACGGGACGGGACAGGACGAAAAGGGACGGGATGCGACGGGACGGGATGGGACTGGACGGGAAGGGACGAGACTGGACGCGGCGGGACGGAACAGGACGGGACGGAAAGGAAAGGGAAAGGATGGGGTGGAAGAGGCGGGGACGGGACGGGACGGGACGGGACGGCAAGGGACGGGATGGGACGGGACTGGACGGGACGGGATAGTGCTCGACGGGACGGGACTGGACGGAAAGGAAAGAGACGGAACGAGACGGGACGGGAAGGGACGAGACCGGCGGGGGGGGGGGGGGGGGAATTGACGGGACTGGAAGGGACGAGACGGGACGGGGCAGGACGGAACAGGACGGGACGGAAAGGGAATAGATGGGTTGGAAGGGAAGGGAACGGGACGGTACCGAATGGGACGGTATGGAGACGGGGACGGAGACGGGGACGGAGAAATGGATGGGGACGGAGAAAGGGACGGGGACAGGGACGGGGATAGGATGGGATGGAATGACAGAAAATAATTAGTCATTATTTAATACACAAATAACGAACCTCGCGCGAACGAAGTTGCGGGTAACAGCTAGATTGTTACAAGCACGTTACCGCTCCTTCATGTCTTATGTTTGAAGTTATAAAGTGATAAACAAAAAAGTCAAATAATTGCAGAAATATGCCCATTGCGACTTGTGGTTAAGTTACTAAACAATCCCCTTAATAATTTGGCAGCAACTGCAGTATCTTTATGAAGTAGTTGGTATCACTAGCTGCTCCAAGATTCATATTTCGTCAGTAAATTGGTTATACTGTAACAAAATGTCAGTATTATATTATAACTCGTACATAGATTTAAATTTAACCTACTTTCTAAAATTAATAATAACAAAGATAACAATGGTGCGCACTTAATTTGAATCACCCTGTATAAGACATGCGGCTGCGTTAAATTTCGTACTACAGACAAAATAACTAAAGATACTGTGGTTTTCTTTGTGAATTGGTTGTATAAGCAGCGTGTTTAACTTCTCACCTTCACACCTCTATATCTTTCTTATTTATCTTCTGATCAATTTAAAATGTTGGTCGATTTACCTACTCTTTAAAGCAATTATCTTCATAGTTTTCAAATAATTTTACTGCAAAGCAGTAGCCTACTGCGACAAAAAAATAACTGCAAAGATTTAAAAATTATAGGAGGCTTAGTGTTATCAAAAAAAGTTATTTACAAAAGTTGTTAAGATTTAAAAAAATATCCAAAATGTAAATTTTAATCCAAATAAGTGTATTTATTTTCGACAGAGTAAACACGCCATTTCAACAGTTTCGGCAGTGGTTAGGCGTATTCAGGGCATTATGCAGAATGCTAAATTTACAGGTCATAAACCTTTTATTTTCCAGGGCACCTCTTATTAAGACAATAATGGATTGTTAATTATTTATATAATGATATTGTACATTACATATTAACTATACAAAAATCTATATATCTAGATATACGGGACGGGACTGGACGGGCCGGGACTGGACGGGAAAGAAAGGGACGGGACGGAGACGGGGAAAGGGGCGGGGACGGGGAAAGGGACGGGGACGGGGAAGGGACGGGATGGGATGGGAAATAATTAGTCATTATTTAATACACAAATAACCAACCTCGTGCGTACGAAGTCGCGGGTAACAGCTAGTTTCGAATAAAATATGGTTTTCGACTGTTTTTTCGCGAAATGATATAGTATTGTCAGCATTATTAATATTTCGGTTATGCCGATTAATATACAAAAATATTTCATGCTAAATCGTTGATAAAATAATACCTCACTCCCTATTTCGCCTTACTTCTTTAACCGTTTTCCATATTTTACTTATCTTTCTCAATACTAAGTGCCACGTTTGAGCTACCAGATATTTTTAAAGCAATTAATTTTATTGCTGCAGTTTGTAAAACCTACTTTTAATACAGGTGCACAAATGTTACGAGGGAGTTTTAATAAAATTTGAACCTAAATTGGAAAAAACCTTTTATCTACGACAATGTGTAAATTAGCTTTTAGTTGGCAGTTTAAAGTTTGTAAAATGACTGTTTAACAACATGTTTTCATTAGTTCACGTCGTCAGCAGAAACGTGTTTTAAAAATTGTATCCACGCAAAATGACGACCGGTTGCTACTAACCTTAATTTATATTTAAATCTTTTTATTTATTTATCGTGTTTTCTAGATTCTATCGTAGATAAAATATTGTCCGATACACATGCGTAAAGCATCTCACTCGCCGGGATTTTGAATTGATATACTAAAAATAGCAAAAACCATGGCACTATGTATTTTTTCATTTCTATAATACACGTTAACAGTGTAAATAGCGGGATCTGTGGCCAAGTTATTAAGCATTCTGGCTACTAATCCAAAGATCGCGAGTTCGATCTCCGCATACAGTGAGGTTTATAAAAATTAAAAATGCAGAAAGAGAAACCGTATACAAAATGTATTGTAGTAATGGAACAATCTTTATCCTAATAAATAGTCATTAGGGGATAACGTTTTAATATTTGGTGAAAAATTTTTAAACAATTGCCTTGCTTTACTCTATCCGTAAATACGGAACTGGTACCTTAAACACAAGTATATTAAAATTGCGCTTTAATATAATGACTCTGATAAAGACAGAGGTTTAAATCAGCAATAATTAAACCACTGTTTAAAGGCGGTGATAAGGAACTATCTGAGGACTATAGGCCCATCTCCCTAATTTCTAATGTAGCAAAAATTTTCGAAAAAGTCATCATGGAGCGGATAAAGAGCTTTATCAATAAATACAACGTGCTATCATCTCAACAGTGTGAGTTTCAAAAAGGTGTATCAACACAAGACGCCATACAGAACTAATTGGAAATATTCAAATGGCTCTTGATGAAAATATATCATGCTTCTGCATCTTCGTCGATCTAGCCAAAGCATTTAACACAGTCAATCATGTGAAATTATTAGAAACGTTGGACGATATAGGTATAAGAGGCATAGCAAATAAGCTTTTCCAATCATATCTGGAAGATAGATTTCAAATTGTAAATACCGAGGGTGTCATAAGTGAATAATCCACAATAGAATATGGAGTCCCACAAGGTACAGTCCTGGGACCCGTGCTTTTTACAATATATGTTAATTGATTTACTACAACCATAAACTGAAGGTAAAATTCTCTCTTATGCTGATGATATGGTTATCATCTACAAGGACCACAACTAGACCAACCTCAAGCGAAAAGCAGAGAAAGATATGGAAAAAATAAAACAGTGGTTCAATAGAAGACAATTAACATTAAACTTTTAAAAAAGCTAAATACATACCGTTTGCAAATTCTAAAGTTACATTACCATCACACACGCAGTTAACTTTATCAGATGTTGAAGATGCTACGGTTCATATTCAACAAACAGACAGAATATAATAACTTGGTATAAATATAGACTGTCACCTAAGATGAAATGTACATATTAACAACTTGATTAAAAAACTAAGAAGTATGCTGTACAGGTTTAAAAAACTAAAACAATATTAATGCAAAAACATATGAGAACGGCATACAATGCACTGGTGGATTCTGCTACATGTGGCGCTGCACCTAATACTTCTGTTAAAACACCGGAGGTCATACAAAAAGGACTTTTAAAAATATGTACAAGGAATATACATATCCATCTAAGCCACTCTATACAGAAACAACTATCTTGGATATCAGACTTCTCTTTGCAAAACCTGTTATAATACACCAGTATAAAAATAAACATAAACTAGAGAACACTAACCATATATACCACACGAGAAACAAAACCAAAAACTATTTCAAAAATAACAGAATGAAGAAAAAAGTGGGACAAAGAACAATACAATTTCTAGGTCCTAAATTGCTTAACGCCAAGACAATTACTAAAAATCGCCAAACTTCCAGTATGTAAGTGTAAATTAAAAAACTGATTATTTCAAGGAAATCGCAGTGTTATATTAATAATTATAAACAATTTTATATTTTGTTCACAATCTTTATGGAAGGTCTGGATCTGATCGTAAAATATAAGGTGCAATTGAATTATTATAAAGTAGTTGATAATAAATATATGTAAATTAAGTATAATTATAGGATAATAAATAAATTACAGACAGACTATTACTTAATAATAATTTAAATATTATAAATATCATTTAGTTAGTCAATAGGTATAATATAAATAGATGTACAATACTTTCCCACACAAGCAATTTGCTTCAGGGAACAGCATTTTTCACGTTTATTGAAATTCGATGTTTTATTGATCTCACAGACCATTATGCGACTACTATAACACATATATTTACTGCCATGTATGTATGTATACTAACTGGATGCTCGATAAACCATTATTATTATTATAGCCTTGTGATTTGTCGACACTTTCTCGTAGTTTTCTGGTTGCTATAGGTACTTACAAAATGCCAGATGTCTGTTTGTATTACATTGAAAATTTTAAACCCGACCATCGGCTTAGTAGTACACAGTACACTTAATGCTATTGTGCCCCATTGCTGGATGTACTGCTATGGCTTTAAGCCATATAGATCAACTCTGTTAGCATTGCCAAATTAATAAACATTTCATGAAAGCTCAGAGTGAGATATCTTATATAACTGCAAAGCTAAAATTTCAATTTGTCAAAAAATGAATACAGTTGTAATGAGATGCCGGTAATAACAGAATAATAATTAATAAACGCAGTAAGCAAAGCCCATTTCGCATAGGGAGCCAAATTGGATGTAAGTTCGGTTAGTTAATTAGGTTTGTGCTAAATGCTAAACCGGATGAAAATTTAATAATTACAGGATGGATGGCGAACACAAGGGAAAGAAGCGTAGAACTCAGGCATATTTTAATGGTGAAACCTAGTCAGGGTTTTAGAAGAAAGGTGATTGAAGCATAAATAAGCTTAAGAACATGCAACGGGCATATAAGAAAGAAGGCATTAAAGCATTTGAAAGAAACCGTAAAAATCAAAGGCAAGGATTATAGGATTTGCAGAAAAGAAAACACATATGAATTTAAAATTGTGAACGAAAATCAAACAGAAAATTCAAATAAAACCCAGTGTAGGATATGCGCGAATTAAATACTTTAGTCAGTGCAGTGACATGTGAACTTTTAAAACGCTAATTAAAAAGACGTGCAGTGAAAAGTAGACACGCTAAATTAATATAAATGTAAATAATTATTTTAGATATAGTATTAGTGTACAAAATCATAATTTTAAGTAGAATTATTGTTAAAAGTTAATGTTTGGACCTTGTTAATATCCGCAATTTATTTGAAAGTAACTAGCTTTTGTTTATAAAAAAATTAATAAAGGTTGACAAATGAATTAATTAATGCTGATTGATGTGATAAATGTGCTCTCCTTTAAAATTGAATTTTGTGCAATAAATGATAATATTTTATTATAAGAAGTACGTCGTTTTAATCAGTGCAATTCAGAGTACGTGTGATAATATTCCACGAGAGGTGCCTTCCGGTACCAAATCGGCTACGATCCAACTGAAGTTACGAAGGCTTCGTGCTAGAGTACAACCATTGGGGCGACCAGGTCAACATCCCAGGGCAACAAGCATTTCCGTTAGGCCGCATTCCAGAGATCTCATCACCAGAGGGCCTACAGCAGCTTCCCCACAGCAACGGCGTCGTTTTCTGCGAGCGAGGCAATTGGACCAAAACCAGGTACCCAAATTCACTAAAATAAGCGCTGTTAGACCTTGGAAAGCTACGTGCAGCGTAAATGCAATAGTACCGAGCAATATTCAAGTAATTGCTACGGCTCTAGAGGAATAATTGTTGTTCAAATAGCTAATAGAATCCGATTGTGAGGTTATGCGAGTTAAAGGACGCCTTCCTAAAACAGTTGAAATAGCGTTCCCGCAAGTGCTAAAACAGAAGACAAATTAATGCCGGGAAAACAGTCAAAATTCAAACAATTACCGATAACACGTTGACCGATTTCATAGTATTTATCATTCAATTAAACTCAACTTGTAAACGGCAAACATCTTGGTTAACATTTAAGCTAATTTCAGTTTTTCAATAGCGTGTTTGAGCTAATGCGGAGAACAGATCCGTACTTGAATAATTTTTAATAAATAATGCATTCAAAGGAGAACCTAACCGAGTGATGAGTCTGTGCTTTACCGAAATTTTGAGCTAGCGTTTTATTTGATTAGTTGCAGATAAATAAGAGCTTATAAAGGGCATACAACTATTTATTTTAGCTATCAATTTACAAGTAGCTTTTAATCAACCTGAGATTTGATAATACGAATACACGAAAAATATTTTGGGTGGTAGGTACCACTATTAAAATATTAACAGATCATAAACACATAAATTATAGGGTCCTACCATCTCAGTACTTATCCCCAGCCGACCAATATTTTCAAAGTAGGTACCTGTCTGTTGGTCACGTTTAAACTGGTGCGAATAAATAAAGTTATCAAAAACTGTGGACGCATAGTCGCGAAATTAAAAATCCGGGCATTTCAAACGATTCAGTGTATATCTTACTTCATTTTACTTACCACGTTACTTGGTGAAATTAGTCAAAGTCAAAATAATTACTCGTAAATGACAGCATGCCTCATTGTTTAACTGCCAATTGCTAACCTGGAAACGCAAAGCCCAATTTACATTACCCAAAAATTGCAAAAATCCTCTATAAGACGCGCCCGGATTTTTAATTCCGCGACTGTACATATCTAAATAAGAAGCATAATCAAATCAGAATTCAATACGCAGTGCGTTTCACTTTTCGCTTTACCACCCTTGAATATTTTCTCTTCTGATATATTTGAAATTTTGGCCTTTAGGATTACTTTAACATTTTGAAATAATTTTGCTACTAACAAAGGTTGCTCAGAATTACAAAAGCAGTCGAAATCCATATTTTATTAGAAATGTTTGTATTGTTAATATGTAATGTACAATATTATTATGTAGATAATTAACAATTGATTATTGTCTTAATAAGTGGTACTCTGGAAAACAAAAGGTTTATGAACGCCAGTTACGTTTACGAACTTCAATTAAGTTTATGAACTGTTAATTTAGCATTCTGCAAATTTAAATAATACCTAGAATACGCCTAACCAATACTGATTAAGTAGAAATGATGTGTTGACTCGGTCGACAATAATTACACTTATTTGGATTAAAATTTATTTTTTTTCTATTTTCCTAATTTTGAACAACTTTTGTAATTTTTTTTCATAAAACTAAGCCTACTATAATTTTTAAACTTTTGCAGTAATTTTTTTGTTGCAGTAGGCCACTGTTTTGCAGTAACATTATTTAAAAACTATGAAAATAACTGCTTTAACGGTTAGGTAAAGCGACCAAATTTTAAATAGATCAGATAATAAATGAGAAAGATGCAGGGGTGTGAAGGTGAGATGTTAAACACGCTGCAAATCAAACAAATTCACAAACAAAATCACAATATCTCGAGTTATTTTGTGGGTAGTACGAAATTTAACGCAGCCGCCTGTTTATATAATATATAACGTTTTAATACTTACAGAATTTGAGTAAAATTTCCTTACTGGCCAAAATACGCCATACGATAATCAAACAAGATAGCATTTCTTTTGAAACAATTTAAATCTATGTACGAGTTAAAACATAATACTGACATTTTATTACAATATACACAAGTTACTGAGGAAATATGAAGTCTTTCAGCAGCTACTGATAACAATTACTTCATAAATATACTGCAGTTGCTACCAAATTATTAATAGAAACGATTGCAGGTTCGCGGTCGCTCGCGTAAGATGTGTTGCAGCAACTACCACATCGGCGATAGTTCATATCGGTAGTAGTTCCTGTCGGATGTAAATCCACATCGGTGGTAATCCAAGTTGATTTGTACACCAAGTCGGTGGTATTTCAGTTTGGTGACATACCATATTTCTGTTACAAATTTTAAAAGTCGGTAGTAAACCAAATCGGTGGTAGTTCTTGTCGGATCTAAATCCACATCGGTTGTAATCCAAGTCGGTAGTAAAGCAAATCGGTAGTAGTTCATGTCGGTGGTCAATTAATGTCGGTTCCAAATCCACATCGGTGGCAATACACATCGGTGGTAGAGCGCACTCTCCGTAGGTTTCCTATGGACACCTTACTAAATACATTTTTTTAAAGAATACATTTCGAACATTCTGGCGGCGTCCGGTCGCGGGGTTCGGATTGAAATACAGGAAATGCGCATTAGAGAGGTTGATAGTAATGACGATAGGAGACAGGCTAACCTTATCACATGCTATCATCTAGGCCGGTATTTGTCATCGACGCTAAGAGACAGGCAAACCGTATCACATGCTGACATCAGAAGAGGGTATGAAGAAGATAGGAAGTTCTGGATTGGACAGGATAGGTAATCTCAAATTGAAGAAATCTCAAGTAGTATTTTAACTGGTCGCAGAGCTTCTTATATACCCTTCAGGCGGTTTTATCGCTACAGCGGATCTAGGAGAACCTTGAGTGGGAAACGACGCTGTTGTTTATTCAGCGAGACTTTGCGCATAGCGGAAGCCTTCGCGTTATTGGAAAACCAAGCATAGAATAGATGCAACGCTCGATTAGGAGATGTACCAAATTTAATACATTTTGTGTATAATTAAAATTTGATGCAGGAGTTAGCGTTACAAGTTTAAGTATTAAATGTAAGAAAAAAATAGAATGGATTCCAAAGTAGCAGTAGATAAACAACTACTACTACTAAAATTAAAATTAAAACAGACTCTGAATTAAGATGCAATAAATCTATTAAAAAATATAACTAAATTAAACAATTTTCCAAGGGACATATGAGATTAAATGTATCTAGTGATTGTTGTACTTTTGGTATCTTACCTTCTTTCAGTATTTTGTTAAATAGTTTGTGATTTTTTCACCTCCATACTTTAGCAACTCAGGAGATTTCCTATTTTTCAGTTTCGAGATTGCATCTCTTGCTTTGTCTTGCATTATTACTACATGCTTACTATTAGGTTGTGGATTTTATTACAGTTATCTCACAACATAAACTGAACTGTGGTAAGTGCTGCCCGGGGTTGTAAAATCCCGATTAGACTGTAACAACTCTCTGTGTGTACTTTCAATTGACTATTTTTTTTACTTGGATAGCCTGATATTTCGGTTTGAACTACCTTGCCAAGTAATTAACATTATTGAATAGTTCAGACGGAGACAAAAAAGAAAGGACAAGGCAGCGAAATATTACAAGACTACATGCACTTCTATAGTGGAGTCAATAAAGATAAAAGAGCCAAAGCTGGTGTTTCAATATTAATTAACAGACGACTAATTTCCATCGTAAAGAGTTGGGAACATGTAGATGAACGAATCATAAAGATGGATATTAATTACAATGGATATAACTTGTTACTGCTGGGGGTTTATTCGCCGTCCGACGACGAAAATAACAATGTTAAGGATAATTTCTACGGAAAATTAACTGAAGTGATAGATGGAATAAGCCATAGAAAAGAAATTATGATTTTGGGAGACTTAAATGCTAGAATTGGAAAGCAAAAAAATGACAAAGTAGTTGGATACTACGGCGAAGAAAGAATCAATGACAACGGCAGGAGATTAATTGACATGTGCCGACACACATCTCTCAAAATATTGAACGGCTTCTATCCACATAAAGAAATTCATACTTATACTTGGACACAACATACCCGGCAATTGAAATCCATAATTGATTACGCGATAGGTAGACAAGATTCTAAATTTAAAGTGGAAGATGTACGAGTATATCGAGGAGCAGAGTGCGGAACTGATCATTATTTATTAAGCACAAAGATTTGGTTTCCTTATAGATTAAGAGCTCAGGATCTTGGAAACAAAGATATGGAAAAACAAATTGTAATACAAACTCCCAGATTTAATGTGGAAAGTCTAAACGACGAATCTACTCGATTTTTGTACAAATTACGGCTAAGTACGAAGCTATCAGAAATTCCGTACTCTTCCCCCCTGGATATATACAATAACATAATAAAGTCAGTAACACAAGCTGCACACGAAGCTCTTGGAGAACAAATTCAGCATCAATATAAAACTAAATGTTCGTGGTGGACAACTGAGCTAGAAGAAATTGTAAAACAGAAAAAGCAATTATATCAGGAATGGTTACAGAAAAAAGATGTTGGTTCCAGAACTAAGTATAGAGAAATGTGTCGACGAGTTAAGCAGCAGGTAATAACAGCAAAAAACACTAGCTGGCAGAAGAAGTGCGAGGAAATAGATACTTATGTAGGTGCAACCCGATCGAGAGAAGCATGGAGAACAATACGGAATATGAGAACAGACAGAAAAGAATACTCCAAATTGCAGATGATAAGTTTACAAAATTGGGCGCAACATTATGAAAAATTGCTGAGAGAAGATAGACCTCAATTTATAAAAAATGAAAACATACAAGATTGCGATGATTTAAATGAGTCGGCAGAAGAGGAAGAAATAACGCAAAAAGAGTTCAAAATGGCATTACAACGTATGAAGAATGGTCGAGCAGCGGGACCAGCAGGAGTACCAATTGAATTAATAAAAAATGGACCAGAGATTTTGTTTGAAATGCTTGCATACGTATTTAACAAATTTTTACAAGGAAGCGATCTACCACAAGAATGGCAAACCGCATATATTAGCAATCTGTACAAGAAAGGAAATCGTATGAATTGTGACAACTATAGAGGGATTAGTGTGACGAACTCTCTTAGTAGGCTATATGGAAGAATAATAAAAAATAAGATAGAAAGAAACCTAATAGAAGACGAGGAACAATGTGGATTCCGAAAAGGGCGTTCTTGTACAGATAATGTTTTTTGCCTAACGCAAGTTATTGAAAAAAGATTAGCGTACAACTTAGAAACACATGTGGTATTTGTAGATTTACGAAAAGCCTATGATACTGTACCCCTAGTCAAGCTCTGGGAAATCATGAAAAAGAAAGGAATTAAAAATACATTAATCCATGCTGTTAAACGTTTATATAGCAATATGACCAGCTGTGTGAAAGTAGGTCAGGCTATTTCAAATAAAATCATGGTTACAAAGGGCCTCCGCCAAGGATGTTGTATAGCACCCACTTTATTTAAGATCTATTTAAGTGGAGCTTTGCAAAATTGGAATAAAAAATGTAAGAACATGGGCATAGATCTTGGAGATAATAAAATACACTCGATGTTTCTGGTTGATGACCAAGTAGTATTGGCTGAAGATCGCGATGATATACATTACATGCTGAGAAAGTTACACGACGAATATCAGACATGGGGTTTAGAGATCAATTTTGACAAAACTGAATATCTCGTTATTGGAGGTCATGCCTCCGATTTGCAGCTTAAAAACCAAACCATTAAAACCACGAACCAATATAAATATCTTGGTGTACAGATAGGTAACGACGTAAGCAATAAAACTGAAATCTCCAGTAGAATTGGTCAAGGTCGAACCGCTATGAGAAAAATTAACCCTCTATTATGGAGTAAGAACATAACAAACGGAACTAAAATTAAAATATACAAGACAATAATAGAAAGTATAACCCTATATGGGGCCGAACTATGGGTCATTAACCAGAGGGATGAAAATAGAATAAAAGCTCTAGAAATGGACTACTGGCGGAGGTGCTGCGGCCTTACTCGACTTGACCGAATACGCAATGTAGACATTAAAGAAAGAATGGGCATAGCCACTACAATAATCGACACAGTCCTGGCGAAGAGGTTAAAATGGTATGGCCATTTAAGACGGATGACAGATGACCGATTACCAAAACAAGTGTGGGAGTGGCAACCACGTGTGAGACGGAAAAGAGGCCGGCCTAGGAAAAGCTAGAAAGCTGGAGTTCAGGAAGCTATGGAAAACAGAGGACTCCAAGAACACGGCTGGCGCGACAGAAAGAAATGGAGATTAGGATGCGAGAAACGGTTGTAAACTGTATAAAACTCGCAATATATATATGAATAGTTCATAACTTTCATTGCAGTTATCATGCTCCTCTGGTTTCCAGCATATGATGTTTCTATGGTGATTCTTGTCTCTTACACAGTTGGTTTATATCTTTCTCGTTTCTCCTCAGTTATTCCAATGATTGTTCACTCTCTGCTTGTTTCTTTATTCCTGTGTGTATCCGTCTACTATCTTCAACCAGTTTCAGTGTATTTTGTGTCATCCAATGCTTCTTTGAACCTCATGTTGCTTGATATTGCAACTCTCTATCCATTTTTTGTCACTTAATATACTTTTACCGGTTTCAGGATATTAAGCCTTTGTTTACATATACAAAAGTGGGCTGGTAACTAGGTCATAACTTATCTGTAGGGTAATGGAATATTACCCTACATGGCAACCATAACCATATAGCAACCGATAAACTATTGAACATATCACGGATGTTATGAATCATAACAGCCTCAGATGTTTTAAAATCCTCGCTCTACGAGCTCGGATTTCAAATCATCTGCGGCAGTTATGATACTCATAACATTCCTAGATATGTTAATAGCTATTACCTACGACAGTGTTAAATTGCCTTTTAGTTAGCAGTTTTAAGTTTGTAAAACGACTGTTTAATAACATGTTTTCATTAGTTTACGTCGTCAGTGGTAATGTGTTTAAAAGATTTTATTATGCACGGTGCCAGTAGCAACGTGTTTTAAAATTTTTAAAACACGCAAAATTATGACCGGTTGCTGGTAATCCTAATTTACATTAAAATTTTGTTTATATTTACCGTGTTTTTTAGATTCTATCGTAGATAATAGTTATTTACTATACAAGTGGGATAACAGCATCATTAATGTAAGTGTGCGTAAGTTACAAACGAGTGCGTAGCACGAGTTATGTAAGGACACAAGTATATTGATGATGCATTATCACACATGTATTGTACAAAATTTTATCTACGACTGCCTAAAATTGAGAAAAGTGCATTAAGAGAAATATCAGATCTGTCATTTTCAAAAATATTTTAGTAGGCAAATGTCATTATGTCATTTATTTAACACTATTTCAGTTAGGTAATGAAGTCATTACACAACTCAGTTGCGTAATGAAACCATTACATAACTGAGTGGTGTAATGAGCTTCATTACCTAACTGAAACAGTGTCAAATGAGTGACGTAATGAGTTACTTATCCCACTGGAGTAGATAAAATATTGTACGATACACATGAGTAAAGCATCTTTAGTCACTCGCGGGGCTTAAAGCGCTCGCTCACTCGCGTTTTAACTCTACCCCACTCGTAACTAAAGAGTAGCTTTACGCACTTGTATCGTAAATTACTATCTTGCATAGTGGACATGAAAGTCGGCTTTTTAATGGAAAGTCGTGAAAAATTTTGAATTGTCGATTAGACAGTTGTAAATTCTGAAGTCATTTTCAACTAAATTTCGAGTTACAAGAAATCGCTATGCAAAAAAACTACGCGTACAACACGTTTTAAAAGTGTCTTTTTTCATTTATTTGCTTGTGTATAATACTTGTGTGCTTACATAACTTGTGATACGCACTTATTTGTAACACGTATATTAATGATGCTCTTATCCCATTTGTATAGTAAATAACTATCACTGATGTTTTCTGTTATCCAGGGCCTTTTCTCACCATGGAGTTCTGTTAAAAACCTGCTGGGTTATGAACGCAGAGATATTTGGCTTGTTAGACTCCTCTCGTAGTGGGTAATTTAAGCACACACTTAAGTTTCAGAAGCTTGTGGTTTGATCCACACTAAGCTCCTGGAATCGCTTTTACATTCCCTACTGTGTTACCAAATTGTTTTTATTGGTAAACTTCCTTTCTTTTCTTTCATTCTTTGTTGCGATCCCTTATTGCCCTACAACGTTTCTTAGGTGATGGTCACTTGGGGTCACTGACCTTGGCATTGAAGTCTCCACTGATGAACATTGGTTCCTTCTACAGAATATTCCTTATTTCATTTTCTAGTGCGTTATTAATGGTTTCCATGTCTTTTTCTGGGGTCTCAGTTGTAAGCATGAATACTTGTATTTCCTAGCTTAGCTTCTATGGTTATTTTTTACAAAAATCTTAAATTTAGTGGCTACAACATACATAGGTACCGTAAAGTGGGGTTACTTTGCTAACAGGAGGTAACTTTGCTCAAGAGGCAGGAAAGTTGGTAATACATAATTTTTTCAAAGTTGGTAGCAATTAGGACCCGAGAGTGAGCTTGAACTGGTTTCCACTCAGCCAGTCTACTGCGTAAAGTGGCGCGAGTTAGTTGCAGCATCTCCTGTAGGCTCCGAGACACATGTAAGTAAACGGCGGGATTTTATGATATTTTCATAACCTTGCAACTAAGGTCTGTGGAGTAACAATGATGAATTCTACGACATTGTGGTTGCTTTTCTCCAAGAGAGCAATCTTTTTTGTTGACTATGTAGTTTTTTCAGACAGGTTTAACAATATTGGCTTTTTTTATGAATTTTAATTCAAAACGATGTACATTTCACTTAAGATTTGGGGTTACTTTGCTCAAGCATTAAATTAAATGTTTATCAGGATTTAATTGCAATATAGACATATCTAATGCCACTTTTTCAGGAAAAAAATGGTAAGATGCTACAAGAGAGCTTTGGGTAGTCGCTGCTATCGCAACTATACAGATGAGCAGCTTCGTGCCGCAGTACGTGCCGTGAAATTTAGGGGCTTGTCCACTCACGCTGCAGCCGATGTCTTCGGGATCCCGCAAAGAACAATATACAACAAAGTTAAAAACTTACACCAACAGGACGTTGGGGGTCCAACGGCGTTAACCCTCGCCGAGGAGAGGCACTTTGTAGACTTGCTAATAGTGGCTGCGGAATATGGATCTCCCCTCACCCTTTTGGACCTTAGAGTCATCGTAAAGAACTATCTTAATGCTTCCGGCAAGACCGTCTCAAAATTTGATGATAACATGCCAGGAAAAGAGTGGTGCTTCTTGTTTCTAAAGCGCCATAGAAGACTGTTGTCGCAGAGATCATGCCAAAATATTAAGGTGTCTAGAGCAATGACCACAGAAGAAGCTATCGATGATTATATTCAACGATTAACCAGAAACCTGGAAGGTGTTCCTCGAGACAATATACTAAACTACGATGAAACCAATCTTACCGATGATCCCGGGCGATCAAAATGCATCTTCAAACGGGGGACCAAGTATCCCGTTCAGTTATGTTCGCTGGAACAGCTGCGGGTGAGCTTTTTCCCCCTTATGTAGTCTATAAGGCCGAAAGGTTGTATGACCAATGGTGCATTGGAGGACCCCCAAACACACGATATAATCGAACCAAATCCGGTTGGTTTGATGCTGCAACATTTTCCGACTGGTTTGAGAAAATGGTTATACCATGGGCGAAAAAGCTGGAGGGTCCAAAGGTTTTAATCGGCGACAATTTATCCAGTCATTTAAGTGTAGACATTTTACGACATTGCCAAAGACTGGGAATAAAATTCATATTCTTACCCCCCAATACTACCCACATCACACAACCACTTGACGTGGGATTCTTCCGCTCACTAAAAGGGAATTGGCGAGCTTTACTGACAGAATATAAAACTAAAAATCCTAAAGAGAGCGCTGTTAATAAGACTAGCTTTCCAGCTTTACTCAAAAGACTATTGGAAAGAATCGATCACAAAAACAAATCGATATTAAGAAATGCTTTCAAAGCAGCTGGAATCTATCCAGTGGATGGAACACAACTCATCAAGAAATTACCGAAAACAAAAGTCGAAAACCTTATGAACTCGACAGGAAGACAAATTGATGAAGCAGTCTTACACTATTTAGAACAGAAGAGAGGCAGTTTGTCTGGACCTTTGCAAAAGAAAAAGAAGAAAATGCTTCAAGTTCCTCCTGGAGAATCCATATCACATGAAGACTTGCTTGATACCAACGAGGCCGGCCTTAGCAATGTTAAACAGTCTCATTCAAAAAAGAAACGAACATCAGAAACACCAGAGCTTGACTCCCATGAAGAAGGTTTGCCAACACGACAACATGAAAGTGACGAAGACGAAGGAGATATTGTAGCTTATGAGGAAATTGGGGATGAGGAAGTTGCAAGTGACGATGAATATGATGAATCGCAGATGGAAAAATATGGAATTCCAGCTCCTTCAATAAGTGTCGGTGATTTTATAGTGGTGCAGTTTGCTACTAAAAAGACCCTGAAGCACTTCATAGGGTTAGTGCTGGAAACAAAGCCTGACGTTTACGAAATCAAATTTCTAAGAAAGAGGAGATCAAACCTGTTTGTGTTTCCCGATGTTGAGGACATATCTGCCGTCATTGAGACTGACATAAAAAAAGTGCTGACGCCTCCAAAAATCGTTCGCGGTATTCACGAGTTTCAGGATGACCTAAGTATTTTCAATTTGTAAGAATTTGTGACCCCTACCTGATTTACTTGTGTGCCATACATCTTAGGCTGTGCTAGAATAAGAGTTTTTTTTTGTTCTTCGGAGATTCCAGATCTGTTTTTTTAAGAATGCTGCTATTTTAAGTTTTATGCCTAGGTAGGTTTTTGTAAGTCTGAAAAGGTCACCTCTGCATTTATTTTTTTTTCCAAGTTTTTTCTTTCCAGTTTAAAATTTTCATGAAAAAAGGGTGTTGTTTATTTTTTCATTAGATAGGTACTTACCAAAGTGAATATTTATTTTTAGAATTTTATATTTTGTTTTTCTAAGCCAAAGAAAGTTTTGGATTATTTTTTTTTATATTTTATTACATGTTCACAGTATTTTTATACAATTTATATAATAAATAAATAAAAGTTTCTGAAAATGTATCATGCCTTTTTATAATACCCCTAAAAAAGGTTAATATTCGTTCAAACTAGGACTTCATATATATCAATTTGTTGGAAACGACTTTCTTGAGCAAAGTAAGCCATCACCAAAGCGATATATGCTAACGTAACGATTTTATTAGCGATGGCAAAGTTGCCCCATTTGTGAGGTGAGTTTGCTCAGTCATTAAATTAAAAAAATATGTGGTGTCACTAAAAAAAGGCTACACTACTGCATGAAATCGATAGAGTAAATGTAATTACACCACATAGTTCTTTCCCCAATTTTTAGACCTAACAGCTACAAATTGAAGTTGAAAAAACTGCAAAATCTAAGCAAAGTAACCCCACTTTACGTACCACATACTTGTTCCTGTTTCATTCAACTTAACATAAATGTTTCTTACTGATAACTATGAAGAACAATCAATGGCTGCCGTTTACTGACAGGGGATTTTAAGCAGTTGTTGGTACCATCATCCCAACATTTAGAACAGTATGGGAACTATGCAAGTACGTTTCATCAGTGTACACAATATTTCAGCGTTCGACTTTATGCCTAGTTACGGTCCTCTCGAGAGTAAAACAACGCCTAGTCCAGTTGGCAATTAGAATTTTATTAAAAATTCAAACATGTTTTGCTGAAATCTCTCTCTTCTCTATTAGAACGTGCCTATTGTCTTGACATTTTTTCTATTGAAAACCCATTCTATGTACCAATCGCCTAAAGGAATGTAACTTCTGAATGAAATTAACATCCCGTTCAATTTGTTCGACTTCGAACACAGCTTTCATTGCAGGTATTTTTTTATGGCAAAGTTATAGATCACGTTTCAGATTACTTCTTTAAATGGATCGACAGATGACCTGGGGCAAGGTTTAGTAATTTGTTTTCTTGGAGTAGTAAATTTTCTTCCGCCACTTTGTTAGGCTCCTTTAACAATTCACTTAGGCTGTATTTAGGTCAACATTGGTTGCTTTAGTCACTCATTCTTGCAAACGACAGAGAAATTGCAGGAGTCCCACTTGATTCTTCTTTCATAAGTCTGTAGTTGATACAGATTCTTTCACGTCCTTGACTACGAATTAGTTTCTTACGGTTACCCATAATGCAGGCAGCTCTATGAATAATTAAAATTTCATTAAGAGACTACTTTACAAGTCAATATTTTATACTTAGCATACATGTAACTCCGAAAACAGCAGTAGAAATGCACAATTTAGTCCTTGAAAATGGTTGAATGCAGGAACTAAAAAAAAAGCTATAAACTTCAACCAAATCACGGGGAACGGGTTTGAGTTTCGACGCCGCTGTCAATAATGAAATTTAGGAGGAGTCAGGCCACAGGCCTAAACATTTTCAATTACAAGCGCACAAATGTCATGCTTGGTTTTTAAGTTGGTCGATTATAACCTCAAAAAGTCATAAAGCGATTTAATGTCAATATTGAATTTAGTTCTAATTATAAGGGTCGCCAACTTTGATCCTTTTAGTAATTATAGTTATAATGGTTATCGAGTGACCTTTGTAATGTTATTTGGGTTGCATAAGTCACTCTATTTGTTCGGTGCGCGAAGTATAGTTAGCTGTGTTCGCTGTTTATGTACTATTGCTACCAAAAAACTATAGTGGAGTACTGGAAAAAAGGCCCACGATTCCGTCCATGTTTTTTAAAAAAAAAATTTTTATATATACTTCGGGTCTGTATTTATGTCTGGAGGTGAATGTGACCGCACTATTTAATGGACGGGGGGATAAATTGGCATGAAAAATGTGCAAAAATGGGAATTTCACGGATGCCTTCGACAATTCAATTCGAAATAAAAAAACGTTCGAATAAAAAGTGGGGCTATTCTGAATACAAACATTTTGAGCTTGGATTTACGAAAATCGGTTAACTGGTGCGAAAGTTACAGCCCTTTGACCGACCTCGCCCGTTGGAATTGTTTCTCAGGGATTTCCTACTCAGGGCGGTCGGTCGAATCCTGTTTTTGGGGGGATGGCATGCAATTAGAGCGTCCGTTTTTTTTAATTTATAGATTCACGGGCATACGAGAAGATGTGCCACGGGTAAGGTGTTTGGTCTAAAGCGGGCAAAGAGGGAGGGGGGCCGCAAAAACCCATTCAAACCCGCCTAATTACCTCTGTAATTGGCCTATTTCAAAAATCTTAACGCCAAAAAATCCCGCGCTGTGCCTCCTTTAACCAACACAAAGGATTTTAAAAACGCGCAGTAAATACAAAAATTATAGCAAAAAAGCCTTTTTTATTAATTTTTTTTAATTGAAATTGATTTTTTGGGGGTAAGAAAAAGCGAAGGGTGTAAAAAAACTACATGATGGGACGCAGTTTTTTTTCCCACAATCTGGACTCGGGAACATTTTTGTCCGGTGGTTAGGAGGGGAGGGGCGGGGGGTTAAAGTTCCCGGCCCCTAGCAGGGAGACGGAAAAGGTTACAGTGTTTACACTTGGTTCATAATGAAGATCTATCGTTCCTCTTCATAATATATTTGTCTCAATTTCCTACGTTAATTAGAGCCTGCAGGAGCCCGAGATACAAATTAGAATCTGCAATGCATTTTATGCCGCGTAGCAGCGGGATGCCGGGGGCGTGGCTTACGCTCATTGTTCTACTGTCTTATTGGTTGCAAAATAAAAAATTCTTCGTTTACGAGGTAAATTAAGGGATATCCGGCCCATATGAGGTGAAAAAGTCATAATCAACAACGGATAATCGACGACAGTTAGCAGCTCTTCGAGCACTCAAAAATCTGTATAACATAATCAAGCTAAATGACCAACAATAGCAAAACAAAGCTATTACAGTCGCCCCGTTTTTTATTTTCCGCTGCGTGTGGCAAGAGCATACTCGGGAAATACACGAATAATAACAAAAAAAAAGTAAGCGATTCCGACAAAAATTGAGGAAGATGCGGCCAAAATAAGGTTGAAAAATTTGAATCGTAATTTACCGCGCTCCTACACACACAGCCACTAAAAGTATTTCAATGGGTTAGTGAGGTAGAACAGTGTACAAAAGTCGGGAGTGGGAGCGTAAGCCACGCCCCTGGCATCCCGCTGCTACGCGGCATAAAATGCATTGCAGATTCTAATTTGTATCTCGGGCTCCTGCAGGCCCTAATTAACGTAGGAAATTGAGACAAATATATTATGAAGAGGAACGATAGATCTTCATTATGAACCAAGTGTAAACACTGTAATCCTTTCCGTCTCTCTGCTAGGGGCCAGAAATTTTGACCCCCCGCCCCTCCCCTCCTAACCACCGGACAAAAATGTGTCCAGATTGTGGGGAAAAAAACTGCGTCCCATCATGTAGTTTTTTACACCCTTCGCTTTTTCTTACCCCCAACAAGTCAATTATAATTAAAAAAAAATTAATAAAAAAGGCTTTTTTTGCTATAATTTTTTTATTTACCGCGCGTTTTTTAAATCCTTTGTGTTGGGTAAAGGAGACACAGCGCGGGATTTTTTGGCGTTAAGATTTTTGAAATAAGCCAATTACAGAGGTAATTAGGCGGGTTTGAATGGATTTTTGCGGCCCCCCCTCCCCCTCTGCTCCCTTTAGACCAAACATCTTACCCGTGGCACATCTTCTCGTATGCCCGTGAATCTATAAATAAAAAAAAACGGACGCTCTAATTGCATGCCATCCCCCCAAAAACAGGATCCGACCGACCGCCTTGAGTAGGAAATCCCTGAGAAACAATTCCAACGAGCGAGGTCGGTCAAAGGGCTGTAACTTTCGCACCGGTTAACCGATTTTCGTAAATCCAAACTCAAATTGTTTGTATTCAGAATAGCTCCATTTTTTATTCGAACGTTTTTTTATTTCGAATTGAATTGTCGAAGGCATCCGTGAAAAACCCATTTTTGCACATTTTTCGGGCCAATTTATCCCCTCCTCCATTGAATAGTGCGGTCACATTCACCTCCAGACATAAATACAGACCCGAAGTATATATAAATTTTAAAAAAAAATAATAATGGCCGGAATTGTTACCAAGCCATTCTCAGATTTAGTAGTACTCCACTACTAGGACACATTCTAAATCTAGAAGCCACGGATTTATGTTATTTTACGTAGTTGATGAAATAACGTTTTAACTACATATTATGTGAATAATTCAAATTTGTCATATGCCGTATCAAATTTCAGTATCAAAAACTACAATACAAAACAATTATAAAACTAGATAAATGTGCAATTTGTTGAATAGTTATACCGTTTTCTAAGCAATATATAATCTCAGTTTTTCTAACTAAACTCATTCTAGGCATTATTGACAGTAACGTTTTGCAATAATTTAAAATTTATTCACATATCAGCTAAAGAAACCTTGTCTTAGTTTTTTTGGTACCAATAGTACTATTGCTACAAAAAAAAATTGAACATTGCAGAAATCAATTTTAAATGATCCTAACAGTATTCTCGGTTGAGAGTCTATGTTTCACACGCATATGTCACTGCAGGTCTAATCACTTTTTTGTAAATTAGTTTTTTAGTGAAGAGCTAGCTTGATTTCCTTTTAATATTCTTATCTAAATCTCCTTACTGCTGTTATCCTTCGTTATTGTAACACCTAAACAGGTATGAATCTATCTACTTGCTCAAACTTATATTCCCTTTCGTTCTCTATTCTTGTTTTCAGATCCTTTCTCATTTTATCATTTCTTGTATTTCCCATAATCATAAACTTTGTTTTCTGTTCATTTATATTTAGAGTTAGACCTATCGTTCTTGCTGCTTTTTCTAAATTTCTTATAATCTTCTTTCGATGTTTCTCTGTCGTGGCTATATTTGTTAAAACATCCACGTAGCCCAAGCATAGGTGTGTATTGCCATATATTGATTCTTGCCTGTTTCATCCGCTACCTCTTGTTACCTTTTTCGGTGCTAGATTGAACAGAACTGCCGACAGGGGCTTTCCTTGACTTAGCTCATTTCCTATTTTACATACATCTGACAAGTGTCCATTGATTTTTACATTGTCTTTTGTTTCTTCAACTGCCATGCGTTTTATTCGTACACGTTTACGGGGTACTGTTAGATCTACGACAAAGTCATATAGTACGTGGCTAAAAAATCCAAAAAGCTGCACTTTTTGATTGGAATGTGCCACTTTCTGTGGTCATAGTTGATCTCAAAAGGTAACTTTCCAGATAGGAACCCACTTGAAAATCCGTGTAGAACACCAAAATGGCGGCTATTAAAGATGGCGCCGTATATGCGCACTAAATTTTTTTATATCTCAGCTCCTAATGGTCCTATTTCGATTTTCTTTGTTTTGTATAATAGCTTTTGTGAAGGGAAAACTTCTTTGTCCTTATACATTTATCTCTACACCCTAAGGGTTCTGCACAATTTTCAAAAATCTGAAAATTTTACCTTTCTCGCTAATTCCATTCATAAGTAAGTTTTTAATTGTGTTCAATATCCGTTTTTACCCCACAAAAAAGGTTTATGTATATAGGATTCCGTATATGACAAGAAAGACTTGTTTTCATAAACAGCATTGATTTTAATTATTTTGAAAACATTTTTTACATTAAGGCAACAAGCTTTTACAAACAAAAAACGACTAAATACTAAAAAATACTCAAGGGTAATACCACAAAACATGAAAATTTTTTTAAAAATTTTTGCCTTGAGTGGTATTTGGAAAGATTATTCAACAATATGGGTAGATGAATTTTACCGTGTTCGACAGCATACATTTTTAACGTTTTCCACTGTTAGTTCAATACTGGAGCTTCCAACACAATTATTATGAGTTCTTAGAACGACGCATATTTGCAAACTTTGACTTTGACGTTTTGATGAAACGTCAGTCATAGGCTACTCACTAAATTGAAATCATTAAAACCAATCGGGCTCGCGTGAAAACACTGTGACATTAGGTGTTTTCAATGACAGTCAATTTTGATTGGCCGTTTCTGACAAATTGAACAATTTAATTGGTTCGTTCATTATAGTTTTGAATAATCAAGGGTAATACCACAAGCAGTGGATATATTTTTGACAAATATTTTGTCGTTTCCATGTAAATTATTGCGTTTAAATTTCACGATACAAAATCACATCAAAAATGTCACGAGCCGAAGGCGAGTGACATTTAAATGTGATTTTGTTGAGTGAAATTTGCAATAATTTCTATGGAAATGGCAAAATATTTAAAATATATATATCCACTTCGAGTGGTATTTGGGACGACTATTTAACAATATTAATACATAACGATTAACTTTATTGAAAAACAATCCAACAATTAATATAATTATTCATTCTCAATTAAATTCAGCGGAAATCTTCCAAAACACAGCATTTTAAAATTTTTAAAACAAGCCACACAGTTTGTTGGGGTTTAATGTTACGTAACCTAGCGATATCACTAAGGACAGAACATCGTTGCTAAGCGATACTTCGCAACAAGGCTATTTATTTTTGAGTACGTACATTGTTTTTTGAATATTTTGCATGTTGCCCAATATTCAGTGATATACTGCTGTTATTGGTTGAAAAAAGCAAATGTCTGCAATGTGATTGGCTTATATGTTATAATGTTGAATAGTCGTGTAAATTAACTTCTTCTATACAGTTCCTATGACTCTAGATCACGCAATCATCCTCCAATTCATCCCTGAAACAAGATAATTATTATTTATATATTATTGTTATATTAAGGCATTGGATCGACAAAGCAATACGATCTTGAAATTGTGAAACGAATTTAAACTAATCAATTAAGCGCATATCTTTTATTGTATTTATTGCTGAATTGTCGACCCCTAGTGCAGTTCGTTCAAAGTAGCGTGCATGAAACCTTGGTCTTTGAACAGGAGCATCGTGTACGGCATCTGGAGCAACTACACTGAATCGATTCTCTGCAGGCTGTCATAATATTTTGAAGAGAAGACCAGACCGGCGTCCACTCCCCAGCATCCATGGTCCCTCTCCGTCCTTCTGGCCCTGGAATGTTGTCCAGCACTGAGCACGCACGACCTCAAACTTGTCCTGCCTGGTATGCTGAACGAAGACAATGCTGCCTTAGTGCCTCTTTTGTTGGGGACAGACTTTGTAGACTGCGACTTTTTGAAGTGAAAAAAAAGCTTTCTAACATTATTGACTGAGAAGTCTTCTGCGTCTTTGTAGTAAAGCAAAACAGTAAACTTCTCCAAACCTTGAAAAGTCTCGTGAGAAATCGACTGTTGTGTACTAGTCTGTTTTCCTTTCATTGCAAATGATGACGTTACCTTTGATCCCGTTAATGCATGAAATCATCTCAATACAATAGCTTCATGTTCACCCATACTTTTAAACATGGCATTAATGCTTATGTATCTCTGACCCTTCCCAGCACCAAAAAGAATCCACATCTCCTGAAATCCCGCAGTTTTCAGAATGTGAATGAAAGAGATTGCAAAAAACGACTACATCACTATCTACTGTGCAAATAAAATTTTTTTGGCTCCATATTCAACAGAGAAAAATCCTGTCGTCTGCTTCTTCCTGTTGCCTAAATTGTACTCCGTGAATGGAAGTTTTATTCAGCCGAAATGAACGAATGATGCCATCAATCTCAGTACTGATGTGAGCCCAATCAAACTTCAAAAATGCATGTTCTTCAAGTAACTTGTAGAGTTCCGCCTTATTCTGATGGCAGCAGAGAAAGTAATTCCAATGTTTTGGTAGTATATTGCCTTGTGCTACTTGGCTACGAAGACCAACGCCTCTCTTATCTCTCACGCGTTTCTTCAGACAAGTTTTTAAGTATGTATCGCAAGAAGTGTATTCTGTTGGCATGAAATCTCTCAGCATCATTCAAAAGTATGTTTTTCAATTCCGTGTCACAGTTTTCTGCAAAAGTCTGGGATGTTTTGGGTGGAAGAGCATGTGCTAATGCTGCTCCATCGTAAATGATTGTATCGCAGAATCCTTTGAATTGTGGTGGATCAACGGCTTCTTCCAGGATTTTAAGTAGCTGAGATTTCTGACATGATCGCAGAACACCATTTGAGGAAAGCGAAGATGGGGCACTGGTATATTCATATTCAAAAAACTCCATGTTTCTGTTTTGCCTTAAAATGAAAGCCCCAAAGAAAAGCTGAACATCATTTCTCAAGTCATAAATTGTAGGGGAGGAAACCTTTTTTCGAGAAAAGCCAAAGAAGTTAGTCCGAGTTTGTTTCAGAGGAGCAAATACACTCACTTTTGCCTCGTTACTCAAACGGTTTTCCACATAGTTGTTGTACAGTTAGTTGCAAGGCTTTTTCTTCAGCACCAACCAAAGCTTTTACCCGCTCTTGATCCATTATAACCCTTGTGTCCCAAACCACAAAATCACATGAGTTTTCCTCAAAAGGGTTTCCGAACTCAATAAAGCTTATTTTTAAATCTTCTTTTTGGTCCTGAAACTTGCTCTGTTAAGCAGACTTTTCATGGTGAACAGGCCTGTCAGCACTATTAGTTTAATTAATTAATTTTATCTTCATCGGTGTTGTTATAGACTCTTAAGCAAATTAATTTTAGTATCGTTAGGAGCTTCATTACCGCTCTCAGTGCGGTAATAAATATTACCGCACTCTTTTTATATAAAAAATACATCGAACCAGAGTTT
This sequence comes from Agriotes lineatus, assembly GCA_940337035.1. Lineage (NCBI taxonomy): Eukaryota > Metazoa > Arthropoda > Insecta > Coleoptera > Elateridae > Agriotes > Agriotes lineatus. Next base: position 12,233 of record CALNHX010009580.1, on the reverse strand, counting down.
ATTGATGAAGATAAAATATTGAACAATACGCGTTTGCTTATGGCACGTAACGAAACTCGTATGATTGCCGCAAAACTCGGCTCACCGCCTCGTTTTGGCAATCAAACTCGTTTGGTTAAGATGCTCATAATAAAACTTGTATCGTTAATATCTATAAGAGAACGCAACAAATCATCAAATTACAAAAAGGTCTAAGAATGTAAAATTATTTGTCTTTTTGAAATTGTGCAGAACCCTTATGGTGTAGAGATAAATATATACGGGCAAAACAGTTTTCTCTTTATAAGAGCTTCCAAACAAAACAAAGAAAATCGAAATCGGCCCTTTAGGAGCAGAGATATAAAATAATTTAGTGAGCTAATACGGCGCCATTTTCAATGGCCGCCATTTGCAATGGCCGCCATTTTGGTGTTCTACACGGTTTTTCAAGTGGCTCCCTATCTGGAAAGTTACCTTTTGGCATCAACTATGACTACAGAAAGTGGTACATCCCAATCAAAAAGTGCATGAATACGGTATACAGCGTTACTTCATATTCATAGCACTTACTCTGGATCTGTTTTCAGAAGATATGTTCTGCTACTGACATGCCGCTTCTGAAACCACACTGATACTCCCCAACTGCTTTTTCTGTGTATGGTTTAAGTTTAATCCTTATACAGTGTGCTAAGATTTTGTACATGGTATACAGTAAAGCGATTCCTCTATTATTTGTTACAGGATTAATTGCTCATTACGACCCCTAACGATTGTTTGCGATAGCTCTCGCCCCGGCGTGCACCCTCCAGCCCAAATGTCTCGGCTAGAAAACTCGGTCGGGAGGAGGGTTTACACTCTAGGGTACAGTTCAGGGCGAGATACCACTAACGGGGTGATGGGTGACAAAGATATAAAGATTAATTGAAGGGCGCCACGGCCTTTGACGGTGTTATGTTTTGTCGTTAACTGATGACTGGCCAAAAGCCGAAAACCAATCGCAGTAGCGTCGTGTCGTACTCCAAGAGGCGCTCCCACGGCACTGGCGTTTACACCTACCTTTCTAGTGTCTTTTCTCCAGTTGCTTGGGCCCTGTACAAAGGAATACATACACAACGTAACAAGAACCTCAATTCTCGTTAGTTATAACAGATACACATCTCTTTGAAAGACAAGGAAATACGTAACTTAAAAATGGGCAATCTATTACCAAAATAAACACAAGCCCGAAGGCAATTTGATCAAGTAGCAAGTGCTAAATATTCTGGGTTAGTAAACGGTCTTACAACACAATAATGGCTAAATGCCAAGGAAGCGGCATGTCCGCTAAGATACTGGTCGCCTAGATCCCGGAATAAGCTTACTTAATTAGCCCAATGGCCTACAACAATTCCAGGAGCCAGAGTCCCCTTGTGCAGGGGGATTACAACGGCCTTTGTTCACTCATCTGGCATTTCTTCATTATTCCATATCGCCACTACATATAGTTCATATTAATCTTTTTATAAATTCGTCTCCTCCATGTTTAATTCTGCTACAATACTGGTTTCTAACTATTTTCCTAAATTCATTCTCTGTTAGTGGGTATACTTCTTCTTCTTCCATCTCATTTCTTGGTTCTTCAATTTGTTCTGCTTCCTTCGTGATCTAATTAAGAAGATTTTCGAAAAATTCCTCCCATCTTTGACTTATATTTTCTTCCTCTCCTATTAACTTGCCTTCTTTATTCTTGTAATTAATGTGATTAGTCAGAAAGCCTCTTTGCTCTTTTTGGCTTCTTGGCAAACATTTCTTATCTCTTCGTTCTTAAATCTGTCTTCTATTTTCAGTTTTATTTTTACAGAAGGTACTTTTTTATTTCTGCAGATACGTTTTGCGTCTCTTCTCTAGAGATTATACTTTTTGCTTTTTGCTTCTGTACTATCTTTTATTTTTTTATTTTTATTTTCTTTCAGTTATTAACAAGCTGCATCACATTGTAGGTCCACTATTCAACGTTTCCATCGACTCTGCTGATAAAAAATAATGTAGATATTTCCAAAAATTTCAAATTTAAATGTTTACTAATGCGAAATAAAATAGTAAGAGTGGAAAAATATAGTATGCAACACGTGCGTGTAAGAAGTTAGTTCTGCTCTTTGTTGGATAATATACAGTGAGCGTCAAAAAGCATTGGTCAGTTTCAATTTGTAATAACAATTTATTTGCTTAAATTACACAGTTAATCAGAACTATTTCTTAAAGACTAAGAATGGGAGATTCACTTATGAAAAATGCTTTCGGTTAAATGACTCCCCTCTTGTTGAATGCACTCTTTTAAACGGTGGCCGAAATCTCTCATTACACGTTGCCGCATATCCTGCAGTATAGCTTCAATATTTTCTCGAATAAACATTTTAAGCTTTTCCAGATTTCTTATCTTTCTTGTAAATACTCTGCTCTTCAAGTAATCCCAAAGAAAAAATCAGGAGTGGTTATGTCCTGCGATCTCGAGGGCTAATGAAGGTCACAATAGCAAGAAATCAGTTTATTTGGAAACGATTGTCGTAAGAGATTCGTATTAATTCTTGCGGTGTAATTTGTAAAGCATGTAATGTCTTTGAGATGTAACCGTTGCCGTTTCACCAATTTTCTCGAAAAAATGAGCCCCGACAATCTTTGACGGTGAAACAGCACACCAAACTGTCACTTTCGGAGGATGTCAAACATTGAAACAAAACTCCCAAGTTTCCGATTTATGAAGAAATTATCATTGATTCCATAGGTGAAGTGTATGGGTTTTTATTAGGTATTGAAACTGACCAATGCTTTTTGGCGCTCACTGTACTATTTCACTGTTAACTATTAAATTATTGAAAAGTTAAACAGTTAAATTGTTGTATCAGAAAGTTCGTTAACATCCTTAATTACAATGCCGAGATTATTTTCGAACTCGGAATACGCAGATATTGTGTATGTATATGGTTTGTGTGCGGGCAATGGTTTAGCAGCGCAAGAAGAATGCAGATGAAGGTATCCTAACAGAAGATTACCTACACGTGATGTTTTTACTAATTCATATCTGCATATAAGAGAACACGAGGCATTCCAACCAAAGCATGCGGTTGGCCAAGGAATTGTTGGTAGATCTGTAAATAATGAGGAGCACATTTTTAATTTATTAGAAGAAGCTCCGACATTAACTGTGCCAAAAATTTATATGGGTATTGGAATAACCAGAAATCAGTTTTATTATGTACCAATTAGTACACCATTATCTTACTACAACCCAGTATCTTGCTATTCATTAGGTTTGGAGAACAAGAAAAGGAGTGTTTCCATCCATACCATTCTCAAAGAGCTGAAGCTCTGTGCAATGATGCAGAAGCTCGTTTAAGATTTTGTAACTGGATTCAGACGCATGAAGATACTCTGTCTATTTTTTTGTAGACTGACGAGGCCTGCTTTGCGAGAGACTGATTTTCATAATGTCCGTGAACGGGCAAGAGCAAACTTTTACAGTTTAAATCCGACTTTATGACGAAAAAATATGGCACTACGTTAGGATGCCAGCTTGTTACAGCATGAACTGCTCTTCAAGACAAAAACGCCAGTTTGTTACCTCATAAAAACTACATCACGACAAAAATCGGGAAAATTACATAGATTTGTTGCCCTAACTCTGTTACGACTGGCTGCAACAAAGGATTCCGGCTAAAACGCTCAGCACGAAGGGCGTGTTCTTTACGAACCTTGGATTAGGGCTACGACCCGGTAAACGAAATACAGATGTTAACTTGTTTAGCGCCACCACTTTTGTTGGAAAACTCGTCTACGTAAAAGTGGAAACCATAGACGGAGCTGAAAAGGTGTCTGCAGTGCTCGATTTTAACCAGCGGCAGCCTCAGTAAAATTACCTTTAGTTAATTCTCTCCGAAACTCTTCTGTATGCCTTACAAAGAAAACACAATACAAAATACGCATGCAACAGGTAATATACGGAATAATAATACCTAAAGTACTTAATTAAATGAAATTTATTGAGTTAAAAACATGTGAAATAATTGCACAAACATGAAATCCAATAAATGGGTTAGTAGCTTTAAAATCACTTGATAAAACAAAGTCCAACTACAATAATGGTATTAGTAATCGTGAATCTGACAACAACAAAATTTACTACGACGATATTCCTTGAGAGTTCATTAACAGCGAACAATAGAATCTATAATCGGGTGAACGTCATACGGCAACTTAAATTGCCCACACATATTGCGGAAACGTTCGCACAAAAGGGTCTACAATGCACTATAAATAACTAGCTTCCATTCATGCCCACCGAAACCTCTAGCGACCAGCGAAGTAGCTACTGCATAAAAGGGTGTTTGAGGGAAGCGGGAACAGGGCTTCAAGACGATGTTTGTTACAGTCAGGATGTGAAACGGCAAATGGATGACGAAAATAAAGTTCGACTAACGAGATACAACACGACGTCTGGTTAAGATAGAGCTGGTACCTTTGAGAATCCAATGATTAAATCCGCTTCAAGCGTCATGGAAGACTCGCGGCTTCCCGATGATGATTCTTCGACCACAACTAACTTCTTTGTGAGGACTTCACCCTCGACAGCTAGTGCACACCTGCACACATCGCGACGAAACACCAAGGGTTGCCATGAAATGAAACGAAACAGTTCAACTTCTTCAGAGGGCACAAAAATCAACGAAAAGAACACAGTTAAATTTGACTTCTTCAAAGGGCACGCAGTTTCTTACTTTGTTCAACTTATGGACCGCTCGGAAAAGTCCCATGATGATGAAATCCTAACTCAGCAATATGCCTGGGAACTGGGGAAGTTATCGCCTGCATAAACGACAAAACCGCAGACATTCTTAGAATGCGATAAAACACATTGCGACAGCATGCAGGAACAAAGCTAAATTTCAGATTTCAAAGAACATAAATGAGCTGAGAAACACTAGTTCTTAAAATGAACGAAATAAAGTTTGGAAACTCAACTAAGCTTCTAATTTAGGCTTAAATGAACGGTAAAAAATTAAAATTGGAAAAAATGGCGGAAAAGGGCAAAAATACAGGAAATTGTTCTTACAAAACCTTCAGTTAAGGCGACGCTCTCATTTACAACAAAGATTGAGTGTGAATATAGTGGCTGATATTCTAAATGATGGCTTAATTGGACCATTTGAACTACCACAACGTTTGGATGCTGAAAATTACGAAGATTTGTATATAATTCGTTGCCGATATTACTGGAAGATGTTCCGTTAAATATTAGACATGATATGTGGTACCAGCACAATGGGGAAACCGCTAATGCTAGTTTACGCGTAAGAAATTGGGTTAACAAGCATTTCCCGGGGAGATGGATTGGAACAGGCGCTTCAGTGGCATGGCCACCGCGTTCGCCAGGCTTAGCACCCTTTTACCTCCGGGGTCACATGGAACAGTGAGTTTATGCTACGGACGAACACATTTTGGAGGAACTATGTCTTAGAATACAACATGCCACAGATACTATTTTTCAATAACCCACAAATTCTTGTAAGAACCCAACGAGCACAGTCTTGACGATGTCGAACATATTTTTTGGAAAATAATAATGACTATTCAATTCACCTGTCATCTGTCAAAAAGTGACCAATGAAAATCCAGAATTCTGACGTTTCTTGACCAATCAAAAAATATCAGTGGATATATCTTCCTAGAAGGTATTCAAGTGACTATTTTTAACAAATGCGATTTTTATTAGAAAAAGTCAATATTAGTGTTCTGTTACTATAGAAATTGCTTAGTTTGTTGCTAGATTTACTGAAAACTAATTTGAAAAAGTAGTTTGGTTCATTAAATAGTCCCTCGAATACCATTCTTAGTCAAAGTTAAGTAGATTATTTTTGCGGTGGTATCACTACTCATGTCCATTGCGCTTGGGATTAGGATTCGTGCTAGCGCACTCGTCCTAATCGTAGCAAAGCGCAATGGACATTCGTGACACCACCGCAAAAATAGTCGACATAACTTTGACTACTCATGGTATTATAAGTGATAGTATAATATTAAAAAGTTTATTTGGTAAATCCATTTTTATGCATGTTAATCACAAATTATAAAATTAGGAATAGTTAACGGTTGAGTTTATGATACATGTTGATTTAGACTTTTTGACTCTACTGGTAAATGAGTTACCCAATTGATTTCTAAAATATTTCTCATACGTTTTGGGATACCTTCTATAGCTTATCCATTCTTTCGTTGTCCATCTTTTTTGCTACGTTTTTTCTTTTTGGTCTTTCTTTATATCGAGTTAAGACAGTAGTTTCAGATGATGCTTTTCGAGGTAATGTGTTTTCCTGGGCTACCTTCTGCAATTCTTCTTCTTTCTTTCTTTTTCTTTTTAAATAATATTCTATTTCTTTTCTGTTCATTTAATATGTTCAATTTCACTTTTTTTTTTATTCTGTTACACTTCTCGTTCCTCCAAATTGTCTATTTTTTACAATCTGGCAACGATGCCCCCTTTTTGCGTGCTCTTTATTGGGAGTGTCTACACACTTCTATTATCACTTCTTATCAGGACTTCGCTTTTCATGTGTTTTACTGGCGTGGCACTTTAAAAATCATCTACTCACATTGTTGCCAAATCCTGTTTTCAGAATGTAAATTAGTTTCACTTAATGATGACCCATATCCAAGATTTGCATCTGGGACAGAAAAACGGCGCAATAAACCGACGATTCGAGCAGTATCGATGCTTTTGAAAATTCAAGATAAACAAGTGTTTTGTTGTCAAGTTTTTAATAATATCTTTGATAATGTAATTTAACAAGTTTTGTTGCTATACAAAAAATTACATTAAAATTCAACATTTCGTGGACATTCATGTACAAACCAAATAAAATCATTGAAAATCAGCTGATCAATCACAATGTAAAGGTGACATCAGTGCGGAATTATGATGAAAGCACGATTACGTTAATGAAATTAATATTCCACTAATTCAGTTGTTTAATAAAATCAAAAATATTCAATTCGAATTATTATTATTCTCAAATACAATAATTGCGTTTAGAATGATTTGAAACTTATTTAAAGGGAGTTAGTATTTTTTGGAAATTTTTTGATTTGGACGACTGTAACGTGGTTCAAAAAACAAAAAATCTCTTTAGAGGTAAAAAGTACTCGGGGCTGAAACTTTCATAACTCCCGGTCACGAGCTAGCTCCTACGGTCCTGGTTATCAAAAACTTGATAACGGCATTACTAGACGACCTTATCGTCTATTATGTATTTTTATCGCGTACGGTTCAAGGTCGTCACGATATGAGCAAAATTCAAGTCACTCCGTCTCAGTTTGCGCTTAAAAACTATGCCTCATTTTAGGCTCGTGACCAACGTGCCCCAAGACAAAATCCCGTCTGATTTGCCCCAAAAATTATGCGTCGTTCTATCTCACTCTCTAGGCAAGCCTATAAACGTGAGACAATTGAGTTGCAGCAAATGTGAAATTGTAATTTGTGTCTTTACAGCATTGTTCTGCGGCGGTAATCGGTGGGGTTAGTTTGGCATGGGGAGGCACGAACGAGCCCGCTGCTCAAGCAACCCTGCTGAGCATTGGGTCAATGGGTGTGGAATTAAACAGAAAGCATTCGAAGGCCCTCTTCGAGTTGGTCGGCAAGGAATTGAATATTGCTTCTGACAGGTAAGGAATTCGTTATAAATAGGTAGAATTAAATGAGAAAAGAAATATGCTTTTTTAGGATGGTCATCAGCTTCAACGATGCCCAACCTAGTGCTATTGGTTACAAAGGAACAACGTGCCACGATCTCTTTAATCTTTAAAATTTTGTATTGATCCAGATATAATTACGTTAAGCCTTGTTGGGATACGTGTTTCTACATTATGTGTAATAATTATATTCAGCGTTTGTACAGAGTGAATGAAAAATATACCATGTTTACAGCGAAAATTCAACGTTAGGTATGTGTGGAAAAGATTAGTAATAAATCAAAGCAATATAATAAACATATCAGGACAATGTAGAATTCAAAAAACCTGAAACACTTTTAATGGATAACTAAAGAGAGTTTTGATTTTTCGTTTTCAAAGCTCTATATAAACGTGCAACGAACTATCTTTTTATGTACACACATTTGATGTACAAATAATTATTTCATTAAATAATGTTACGTTCTAAAGCACTTTGTTGCAGGTTTTCTTTTCTATTTTGTCGTTTTACTTGTGTAATGCAAAAATGCAACAAATAGTCCTTAGTAAAAAAATTATAGGTAAAATACTTCATCTAGGAAAGCATCCACAATTAAGTATGATTTGTGGTTCTTTTATTATAAATAAACATCGACTGAATCGAAATGGTCGTCTCAAACATGTTACTGAAACACATGTACTCATTTACTTAACTATTTATTTATAACCACAGAAATTCACACAGCGAATGCCGAATTACATGGGTAAAAATATGTTCCTGAAGGTATCGCCATCCATCCATCAGCTGCTATTCCTCGGGTCTTCATAAACTTCTATCCTATGATTGACTGTTATGTGCACTTCCATATTGTATATTATAGTACCACTTGGCATACTGCCCAAGCATTCTCCATCTCGACAGCATTTATTTTGTTTCTATTTCTGTGATTTATCTGCCAATAGTCAGAGTCATGGGTAGTCGGTTCGATAATGGTTTTACATATGGCAAGCTTCACTTTCTTTGGACAAAATTATTACTTTCTTTCAGTTATTTATTCTAGCGTATACATATGTCGGCCACACGTTCGCTTCTTCGTTATGAGACTATGAGATACTTGTACTCTGCACACGTTTGTATAGCAGTGTTTTTCATTTGTAGGTTATCTACTTGTTCACTTATAACCAGATACTGTGTTTTGTCAGTATTTATTTGTAAACCCCATTTCGTGTATTCATTGTTTAATTTTTTAAAACAAAACTAAAGATGCACACTGATGGGGTCAGTGGGACATGAACGGGATTGTATTCTGAAAGACTAGGTGTTTATGTCTAAAAATCACTTTGATAGAGACTTTGAAGGTGATTATAATTCTTTGTTATTCGCCACTGAGTTGATTGCTCTAGCCTAAAGGTGATTGCGACGTTCGCAACTTAGAAAGAGACGTCCAAGGCGTCGGCATCTTGAGAATGTCTTATTTGCTATAACAATTTAGCTTGGTACTCATATCGATTATAAACTCATCTACATATTCGGTTTATAAAACGTGGATAAACACATTGGAAGATTGATATGTTATATGAACACATACGAATACACGTAAAATAATCAGCGGTCAGTCGGAGCTGCCCGTTAACAAGCAATTGCTACAGAGAGCGGGTTAGGGAGTTCTCTATCAATTATACCTTGCGAAAAAAAGTTATTAAATTTAGCTGATGTGATGTTCCCAAATGGCGTATAGCCTTCCTAATGGGAAAAGGGCTCAAACTTGTACCCCGATATGCGAACACTTGCGCAAACAAACACGTAAAGAACTTAAATTTCAATTACAAATTCAAAAGGCATAAATATTGTATCTACGAGGAGAGGCGATAAACATGCAAGAATTACTCGCCGCGGAGGGACAATAATAGCACAATGCAGTGGTTAATAGCATCGAGTGAAGGCAAGGCCGATCATTAGCTTGAATTAGCCTCATCACCAGGTAGGTAACCTAATGCAATGCTCTCCTACGGGAAAATTAACTTGGTCTGGCCCATGGGAATGGTAACCCGGGGCTGCTGAAATGATGTTCCACAGGGAAGGTAACTCTGGTTGACGATATTCAGCCGAATTTGAAAAGAAACCCAAAGCCCGCGGGAAATTTGAGCGATGCAGGAATTCGGTACAATCAAGATCGATTGCTGGAGTTCGACGGTAATTAAATTAACGACAACCGGAACCGCAAGGGTTTAACCACTATAGAAGTTGTAATTATCTGACAGTAAATCGGAAAGTTTTCTCGATAAAAATATTACTTCTAAAAACTATGGCTATAAACAAAAGTGCGGTTTGTCTGAGATAGTTTGTTTCGGTTTGAGATTTAGTTGAAATGTCTCATGCGTTTTGGATTATGCGTAAAAACGTTTTTGTGTGGACGAAAATGTTTCTTATTTCAGTTAGGAGTCTACGCTTTGCCGAAGTGTTATCGAGCTCTTTTATTTAATTAATCTCTTTTGTCCTTAAACGTTTATATACTAGTTCAATCTTCTATATTTGTTTATAATAATTACTTCAGAGCTGAACTGTCTACCTAACTTCTAAGTCTGTATTTGTATATAATAAATGTGGTTGTAATTATAATAAATTCGTAAAATAAATGTTAAGAGTCTAAGTTGCTTGTTTTATTATTCTGAATATTAAGCAGCTTGGGGATTATATTTGACGTGAAAGTTTTTTATTTGAACTGCTTCGAAACAACGTCGCCTTTTGTTTAATCTGAAATTAAACAAATTCAATTTTTATTTCAAAATTTGAGCAATGCATACCAGCAGTTCGATGTACTGGTTCATGAATGTTCAATGCATTTATTCCAGCTGTTGCAACTGCATATTTAGCAGAATTGCAAAATTAAATCATAACGGCCTTGCTAAATGCTGACCGTATTTTATGACATACGCCAGCGGTCTAGTAAAGCAAGCATTCTTGCACTTTGAAATAATGTAATTTAGTAGTAAGCAATGTAAACGTATATAAAGACTGAGATTTAATAATAAAATTCGTCAGCATTAAGTGTTTGATTTATTAACATCGAGATACTACCTTTCCAAGCCTACAATTTTGGGGTGTGAGGCTGCACTCCAGGTAGTTACCAAATTATAATGTCCTTTGAGTGACATGATTCCTCTTGCCTTAAAATACGGATTGCAGTCGCAACTTGTATACTCATCATTAAAGGGACGCAACCAGCGCAAATAACAGAAACCTGCCAGCCTCCAGGCAATTATGTTCAGCTTTGAACACACCCGTGTAAAACTTAGTCGGCCTATTAACTGCACATCTTAGCTGCAAGATAAGATATGAAAATAATACTATATTCTCTACTTCACGTGTAGCGTTGCGAGTTTCAGTTGCTCTTATATTTAAAAAAAGGACAGAGACAACTGTAATAAAGCAAAAAGTTTTTTTTGGTTTTACACTTCAATACATTTATTGCTTTTAAATTTACATTTTTTTAGTAACAGTGCAAAATTTACCTGAAGAATAACACGTATTGCTTCAGTTACTGCGTGCCCAGGAAGAGTGGAACTGTGAAGCTACCAGAACATAAGTAACAACTGCTCCAGAAACCTGCAACGATAATTAGTGTAATAGCAAGCTACAACGTAGCCTATGCGTGCTCACAGACGCTAGCAGTTGAGTTCCTACGGTAAACATGTCTGAAGCACGCAGTAAGGGTTTTCGATTATTAAACGCATTTATCAGCATTTCCACCTGAAATAAATTTGTTTTTTAGTTACTATTCAGTGTCTTGGGAGGAAGATTACCTGTCTCGCTTCAGCTGTAGTCAACTTACTAATTGGATATTTGTAGAGAAACGAAAGAGTATCTTGCCCCTGTACAAACAGCCGTTTATAAAACATATTTTTAAAATTATAAATCATACTAGATATAGCAAAACAATATGGTTTGTGGTTTGTTATGGTTTATGGATGACAACTTTTTAACACACATTGGAAGGTTATTAGCAGAAAAGGAAAGATACGAAACTGTTTGAAGGTAAAATTGCTACTATTAGATGATTCGTCTGTATTTTTATGATATTAGACTGGGCCTTGGAGATAAGCAAATGTTGTGATAGATATATTAAGTGAATATCAATAAAATAATTGGTCCACGACAAATATAAATATCTAACGGTTGATGAAAGGAAGAATTTATTAGCTAAGGGCATTAATATTTTAGACATTGGTTAAGTATTCCGCAAGTTTGCAATCAGTGCCCGTAACGCCACCATTTGCGTTCTCCATTAAGCGAATGCCATTTCTTAGAGTCTCTGCATCGCAGGTGGTTCTTTACCGGTCGCTTCCAATAATTTCTAACCACATCGCTAGAGAGCGTATGTGTTCTATTTACAATTGTCGCCTTTACACCTTCCAGAGGATTGCATCGGTTGCTTTAGGCGAATCTAGGAGGTTTTTGCTTCTGCCGGAAGTACGTCATCTTGAGGTGTGACGGGGTGCGTCATTTTCACTTAAGAATAAACGAACTTGCTACCACGACTCCAACGAGTGAGAAC
>CALNHX010009579.1:0-48495 GCA_940337035.1 Agriotes lineatus | reverse complement strand
ACGATTTAAATCTTTTAATAATTTACGTACTATATATCCAGAAATATAGTACAATATATTTTCGTGATAATAATTTAAGTTTATCATTGCTATGCTCCTGTAAGCGTTAAAAATGTCTGATGTAGGTACCATCAGAATGATTACGTTCATTAATAGTTCTATTCTCTGTTCGAAAATCAAAAATGGGGCTACATAAACTATCACAATCAATACAATTAGCCGAAGCGCTCGCACTAACTGAATTTTTCAGCAACAATTGTCTCAATGCCCACTTTATCTGCTGTGCGTTGGGGTTATTGAAGAAAACAATAATTCAATGTGGTCTTGAGAACATTTCTACGTCATAAAATAACTAAAGGGATTAACTGAAAGATTAAATAAATCATTTGCCAATGCTAATAAGGTGCTCTGCATGAACGTTGCATCCAACAGCAACACAATTGGGCACCATTATCTTAGTTTTTAACTGTTCAACATACTTTCACGAAGCTCATCTAACTTTTAACTTTTATTATACAACAAACCCCCACCAATCCTACACCTTGAAATGACTGGAGCTAGGTAAAATCAAGTAAAAATCAAATAGGTTTGCAGTTCTGGCACACATCTTGCATAAACGACTGTTAGTTGGAGTGAAATACAAATACTACAGTAGCGCTATCTCTTTCGTTAGTGCGCCTGCTTACCTTCGGTTAAAATTGTTTGTTTTACTTTACAGCTCCTGAAAAGATACACAATCAGGTGGTATTCAAAGGAAAAGCTCCGCCTGCAGCGTCTACTTCTTCGACGACGTCCCAGCCCATAGCCAGGTTACCTGAAATCGACCCTTCACCGTCGACTTCGAAGGCATTTGCAATGGAGATCACACGATGGACTTCTGAGACTACAGCGGGTTCACGTGCAAACGAGGGCACACCGTCTTGTTCCAAGCGTAGAGCGAGTTCACCTGCAATGGACCAAACACCCGCCGCTAGTGCCAAGCCCGCTGTGTCTACGGCGATTTCGCCTAACCATGAGACTACGTTTTTGGCTATGCAGGGCGCAGGCCACACCTCATTCAATAAGTGTGCAAATTGTTTTTATTTGTTTATATTTATTAACACACTCTGTGCAGGATACTAGCATAGAAGTAAATGCCGTGGCCTGGGGAAAAAGGAATAGACAACGCTGGTGGCCTTGCCTTCTAAAAAAGAAAACGCACCACCTGTGGGAAGTCGTTTGGCTCCCCGACAGGCAAGAGGCCAAGATATTTAATAGCCAAATCATGTGCTGCCATTTGTGCCATGAGACTATTTTTGTCAAACGCGCCAATAAATTAGGGGAAAACTTAGGTCGTTTCAAATACAGGCTGATTATTTTATCATGTAACAACTTGTAGGTAACCCATTATACAGACGAATGCATAATGCATGCTTCTGCATAATGGGTTGCCTACAAGTTGTTACATGATAAAATAATCAGTCTGTATATTTTTAAAAACTGAAGGAAGGGAAGCTCAGTGAATTATAAAATGCTCAGCTGCGTAAACTATTCCGTTATCTTGAACAGCATTAATGATTTTATTAGCGTTCCTCTAATTTATTGACGCAGTATAATATATTTTTTATTAGGTACACTTAGAAATGTATGTATCTTTTTGGCCCATCCTTCAACCACTGTCCATGTTCATGTTGTTTGCATACATAATAGCTCTTTCGAATTTATGTCTAATGTAAATAATAACTAGGTTAATAAATAAATAAAAATATTTTCAAGTTGTTTTTCTTTTGCATACAAATATATACAAACATGGCAATAAATACATCATGATGATGTGCACTGTATTTAATTGTGCACATTATAGATTATACAAAATATTACAACAAATAAGAAGCAATCAAGTGGATACATAACTTAGAAGACGACTTTCAGTTAAGTCAACGCCAACAAATCGAGCTGTTAATGAAATCTTTATTTGTTCCTATATTTGAAATTTACTCAAAAAATAATCAGATCGAATACAATGCGTACTTCGACCGTTTTCGGGTTATACATCTCAAACTTCCTGCACAATAACAAATCGTGTCAGTTTGACAGTTTAAAATTTTGCAACAAGTTATCGACATGCAACCCGAAAATATCGAAGTACTGAGCATTACTACCGATAATAATATAACGTCTGTAGTTGGCGCCAGATGTGTACAACAACCGCGGGCGCTTATTTTGCTCATAATGGCCTTGACACCTTAATAACTATTATATCATACCAGTATATTAATTGACAATAATTACACTATTTTAAGGTACGTTATATACAAAATAACGCCTCCCTGGCAATTATTTTTTTATAATGGCTCTAGAGCCATTAGAAAAAAATAAAAACTATTTGTTTCCATGGATCCAACTTTTATTTCAAAACTTAATTAATGACAGCTCCGTTAATGTCACAAATCTAACTTAGTTCAGCTAACTGGCCGGACATAAAACATTGAAGGCATCATGGGCTAGGCGTTACAAGTAATAAATATGAGAGATAACCTGTACAGGTTAAAAAATATCTAAGGAACTACTTACCGTAACTCAGCACTGCACCTATTTCGGGAAATAAAATTTACGAACGATAACCGCTTTTAAGAACACAGCACATATTTTATTCTTTCTCAAACTTAATTGACGGCAGTGACTGGATGATCACCCCGCACGCACTTGCGTTGGCATTGGCTTGTTTCAATAATTCCATGGCATCACTGATTTTTGTAAAAATGCTAGTTTAATTTTTTTTTAAATGCTAGTTTTATTTTTTGCATTCCTTCGGTTATGGAAAATGAAAAATGGTTAGCAACAGTATGAATAGATGCAGTATTTTTTCTCTACAAAAAATGTATTTACACTTTAGCTCTAAAATAATTAGGGGAGCCAATAATTGGACATTAAGAATTTAACACGAGATGAAAAAAAAATTGACCGGAAGTCGACCTCGGAAAAGAAATCCGATTTCCGGTTTCTATATATTTTTGGAATCTACTCTTCAAGCTGAGTCGAATGATATATATCTCGTCCTCCTAAAATATATCTCCATTTTCTTGCTTCTCAGTTTTTAAAAATTTAAATTTCGTCTAGCGAATTACAGAAAATCGTTTTTATACTTTTTTTTCTCGATAACGGTTGCAGATACGAAAAAACTGCAAGAGAACAAAAAGATTCTAAACAAAACAGAAAACTCAATTTGTATTTTAGAATCCAACAGCGGCGCACCGCAAAAAAGTTCAGGGGGAGAAAAGGAAGCATGACCCCTGAAAAAATATCTCCCTGTAGATTCTCACAACCATTTGATATGCTGAATGATGTAAGCCCTGCAGCGTAACCTGCATTCCAAATTTGGGCTAAATATCTCAAAAACTGCAGGAGCTATAAAGGAAAAAGTTAAAAGTTAAAAAAATTGACCGGAAGTCGACCTCGGAAAAGAAATCCGATTTCCGGTTTCTATTGTTACGATGTTTTAACATGTTAATTCGCTGGCTATATTTCTCAACTAAAACAAGCAAAAGCAGATACCTGGAGGGCACGTTTAGCTCAAGTCGAAGACGGCGTGCAGTAAATTAAATGAATGGAAACCGGGAGGGCGCCAGCGAATCCACAGAAACAATCAACCAGGTATCTCAAATGCTAAATCAGACGATTCGCAGACTGAGTTCTTATAATGGGCTAACAACTATAGCTGCAAAAGAACGTTATACGGCAACATTGAAAGAAACTACATATAGTTCTCAAGTATCACAGTTTAATTATAATCTTTGGCTCGGAGAAGTCGACAAATGACCCAATAGGGCCTACAGCAAGTAATACTTAAATTCTCATGGAAAATGCAGGATACAATCGGAGGAAAAGCCTCTCAATAATTTACAATTACACACTAAAAATACCTGAACGTACACACATTGGCATGGGCCTTACTTTCGGCTAGTGTACAAGTAATCGCCTAGCTGGTACAGGTAGTTGAAATGTAGATCCGTGGCCTGGGGCAGTTTAATTCATAGGCTCAACATGGCCCGCAAAGGGAGCTTAGTTGATGTCCCTAGTATTAGGTGTGCTCTCATGAGATTCACGGAGGCTCTGCTTTTGGCACCAGTGGTTAATAGCCCAGCATAACGATGGGGCCCTGATTAGTCAAAGGCGACCCTACACGAGGTTGCCGGAGGAAGAATCTCTCAGCTGCCAAATTCCGGATCGTGGGTTGTAGCTCGGCACGTCAAGCTGACAACAAAATTGAACCCTAAGCGAAGCACTAGAATGCCGATAAGGACTTACCCCGTATGGGCGTGCGAGAGGTGCTACCATCAAAAGGAATCCGCCAACAAGCGGGGCGCCTAGAATCGCCCAAAATAACGTCGTCTAGAGGAGAATCCGCCGAGGGCGTTTATTTTCCAAACATAACTAAATTAACCTCTTGAACGACTTCGAAGATGGTAGCTGCTACGAGCGGCACCAAATTTCCAACAGCTAAGGCCCAAGAATGCCCCTCGTAACCCGGAAAAACGCCATAGAAACAAAAACTTATCGGGGAGCGGAACCATGTCCCTATCAGCGAACAAAAGTTCCTAACTCAAGAGCGCGCGGAATTTGAATCTGCCCACAGAGTTACAATTCGGAGAGCGCTTCCCATGAAGTTACAAAAAAAAGCAGAGTGAAGCGACAAATCTAACGAAAGCGCCATTTTAACGTAACACTATATATCTTTGGAATCTACTCTTCAAGCTGAGTCGAATGATATATATCTCGTCCTCCTAAAATATATCTCCATTTTCTTGCTTCTCAGGTAATACTAACAAGTTAATGAGCTAGGCGCCCAACACTCTGCACAAACGAAACCGCTGATTAAAAACAGTGCACGTTATACAGAGAGATCAACAATAAATAAGTAAAGTATGCATTCCTTCATTCATGATCTAAAGCCTCTTTTGCCGTTCGGTGTCGAGGACCATTCATACCTCGCGGGAAGTGCAACGGAGGTAATATAAGTAGTAAATCATATATTTAGCATCAACAAGGAATAACAAAAGAAAAAAATATACAATGAAAGAAACTTAAAAATAATAATGTATGTATTATCTGTATCATTTACCTAGCGGTGTAAAGGCTTAAAAATAATAAATGCTACTAAATTCTAAGTAAGACTTTGACCATATGACCAAAGCAGTCGGTGTCTAAGGTACCTGGCACTCTGCATGCCTAGTACATGTCCATTAACAAACAAACAAACAAACAAAAATCACCTGATCGTATGCTATAAGGAATTTGATCACAACGTCTCACAAGTGAACCACTAAAATAAGAAGGCAACAAGCCTAACTGCATCTTATCGATAAACACACTGACATTAAAGTCTATAACGTCACGAACACACAGCCAGTTCAGTTCTTTTAACATGACACGAATTGGAGTATATCGGTTACATTTTAAAATTACCCGCATTGCCGTATTCTGTAGTCGCTGCAACTTCTCTAGATCTTGCACAGTGCACGATATTAAAATTGTACAAACGGTAAGTCAGATGCGGTTTTACAATACGGTTTTAAATTAAGAGACTTGACGGAGGCGCCAAGTCTGACCTAATCGACTTCTTTTTTGCCTTTCTTTTAGTAAAAAAAAACCTTTATTTTTATTTATTTTGGTATTATTTTATACTTAGTCTATATCCCGGGCGTAAAATTACACCTATTTAATTTTTACTGGCTGTTATACGCTCGTTTTTTCAATCTACCGCTTTCTACCGCTATTTTACGTCCACTTCTACCGCTATAATAAAAAACCATCTGGCAACGCTGCTGACCCGTTCACTATGTTCAAGTTAGGTGTATGGCGTGCAGTATACTAGGTTATATCTGAAATACGACTTTCGGTGCTTACATCATTAACATATTCGGTCTCGTACACCGTACGTTATACTTCGCGTTAACCATTTTTTACGGTAATTCCAAGATGCGTTATTAGTTATTGTCTTTTTTGTTTATATGAAAACAATTTGTTTAGGTCAATATGAATTATGAACAGGAGCAAGCACGACTTATGCAACTACATAATGAAGTTGGTTCTGATTTGGAAATAGAGTAAGATGACGGCGAAGAGGAAGATCAGTTTGATGCAGATATAGTTGAAGAACAACTAGAAGATACAGATTCTGAACAAGAGTTACACATGGTAGACGATTCTACAACAAATAATGATGCGAACAAACCCATAAGAAATTTCATGGAACTTATTTTTACTGGCAAGGATGGCAAAACGAAATGGAAAATACATCCTCCTGTTCGAAACGCCAGAACCCGTGCAGAAAATATCGCCCATTTAACTGGAGTTATAGGAGCTGCTCGGTAATTAACTTCTCCTCTTGATATTTGGGGTTGTATTTTTACTGTCAAAATTTTACATGAAATTGTAGAAAACAAAAATAATTTTATCGGCAGTGAAAATTACAACATCGAAAATCGAACGGCAAAACCCGCCGATCGTTTGGAAATAAAGGCTTTAATAGGTTTACTTTACCTTTCTGGGGTAAACAAAAATAATCATCTAAATGCTATTAGCTTGTTTAGAACCAACGGAGCTTGCATTGAAACATATTGGCTAACAATGTCTCTTGTAAGATTCAAATTTTTGCTAAGAGATAACCGTTTTGATGATAAAGCAACTCGAGTAGAAAGATAGGAAACATTTTTTGAAACATTCGATTCGAATTGCAAGAAATACTATACAATGTCCGAATATACCACAGCAGACGAAAAATTATAAGCATTCCGCGGAAGACGTGGTTTTAAGATCTACATGCCCCAGAAACCAAACCGATATGGTGCCAAGATATATTCATTGCCCGATGCTAAAATGTTTTATACTACACATATGGAAGTTTATGTGGGACAACAGCCTCCAGGACCCCACCAAGTGGATACCAGCAATGTAGGGCTGGTTCCAAGACTATGTCAGTATATCTGAAGAGTGAAAATTCAAAAGGGTCTACAGTGCCACCTCCAGCAAATATCAAGTATCACTTGTTTCGAGGTCTATGTGCCAAGGCCAATAGCATACAAAACGGTCTACTCACTAGTGTTTTAAGAAGACTTTCCAAATCTCCGATTCGGGCAGCCTAAGTCAGATACATGTTCCAAGTGTGATCTGTAGCAAAATAAGATCAAATCTATTCCGTTGACCAACCCACAGGGAAAACAAGAGACACACTACCTGGAATTGCATCAGCGCAAGGCGCAAATGGCGAGAACCGCTATGAATAGCGACATTGCAAACTCACAAACTATTGATAGTAAAGACAATACTATTTCAATTGATTTGGAAGAAGTGCTTTTTATTCCGACACTGACTCATTCGGATATGTTTTAGAGTCGTCAGTTGTTCTGTTTTAACTGTGGGGTTCATCTATCCGATACAGATGGTGCATTTATGTGCATATGGGATGAGTCAATCACAGGTAGGGGTGGGAATGAAATAGCGCCTTGTCTGCTGCAAGTCATCCCCCATCCGCATTTTCCTAAACGAAAAAATCTCGTGATCTGGAGTGACAACTGTATAGGGCAAAATAAAAATAAGATTATTTTAATGCAGCTCATTTACCTGGTTTCTGAAGGTATCTACAAACAGGTCGAGCAAACGTTTCTGATTAGTGACCATTCGTATCTCCCCTGCGATAGGGATTTTGCACAAATTAAAAGAAGAAAACGCATTGTTAAAAATTACACCCCCGAAAATATAGGAAAGATGATAGCAGAAGCACGCCATCAGAGACCGTTTAATGTAGTCCACATGCAAAGAAACGATTTCAAAGATTTTCAGGGCATGGCAAACGAATATTTAAATACGACTAAACTACAAATTTCCCAAGTAGCCTGGATTAAAATTGAAGGACAAGAAACCTCCGTAAAAACCAAGAAGACCTTTTCTGATCTCGGCGAGCAATGAACCACTTGTAATATTCTAAAAAAAGGAAAAATGTCGACTGGCATTTTACAAGCAGTTGATCCCGACCTCGACTGTAGAAGCTGGATTTCAGCCGAGAAGCTACAGAATCTAAACAACATGATGGACTATATACCATTGAAATATAATCAGTTTTTCTGAACATAAACCACTTTTACGTTTTGTGATATGTGTACTTGGCATTTAGGACCTTCTAGTGGTTGCCGCGTTTAGGTTAGTTTTTCTTGTCAGTTTTTCTTTTGAATGTGTAACAATCTATGTACTTCATTTGATCGTGATTTCTTTATTTAATAAAACTATTTCGAGAAAAAATTAAGTTTATTTATGTTGTAGACATGTTTTATGTAGTATCTCAGCTTATTTTTTGGCACTTTTGAATTTCCACTCTTCATTTTGGAATTCCGGTAGAATTGTAACCATGGATAATTTCTTTACTAGTGTAATAATATTCCACAATATTATAACCATTTCCATTGGTGGTAAAAGCTACAAAGTTTACAATTGTCAACTCTGCACTAGAGCCTACATAACAAGCCAAAAAGTGCTAGTTATGACAGTTAGTTTCCGACCCTACACGAAATAAATAATCACTCATATCTAGAAACTCTACCATTATGTATCCTATATAGTCTCATTGCAACGAGTGACTTGTATACTTCATAGAATTAATTGTAAATCATAACCTTAACTTCAGGTTTCCTTGCAGGTTTTCTCTTTCTTTTATAATACCAGGTTAATGAGCAAAAATATTAATATAAGACTTTTACAGGGCTATACCAAACATGCCTAGGCAACATGTACACGTCCTGGAGACAGCATTCCAGGGGAAAAACCTCTATGCAGAGTGGATTCAAGATTAACCCCATGAGACTCTATAAGCGGTCAAAGAGCGGATAGTTCGACTCGGAGATTTTTGAAGATTGGTTCTTCATCGGGATTGCAAAAAACTGACCGGAGACAGCTTGTCAAATCATCTTTCTCTGAAAATAATCTAAATTTGTGAAGAAAATTACATCGCCTTTTGTCTTTCTCACAAAAAAACTCGACATGTGTTTACCAAAAGCTCGCTGTGGCTGTATTTGGACCGACGAAAAACGCGTGGAGAAAAATTCTCAGTCAGGCAAAAAACCGTGGCGCAGTTCTCAAAACGGAATTTCCTGGCCTGTTGAAACGAATGCTGTAATCATTATGATTATCATTTATCACCAACTTTGCAATCATTATCATCAACTTTGGAAGCAAATATAAAAAGCGGATTTGCCAGTTCTGGTATAATTTCGCTTGACCCAGAAAGTTTTTGAACAAAATTCTACCTCAAGGGCAACCTACGGATGTTGTGAATGCGAACAGCAGGGAGCATTGCTGATACATTCAATGAAATAATGGCTGAAAAAACTATTGTACCTGTCAAAGGAAACCAAAGACGGAATAAAATTTACGTTGCGGCTGGAAGATCGTCTTAGCTCGCCACTTCAAAGCGAACAATAATATGAAAGTAGAAAGCGAAGAAGAATCTGATGTTAATGAAAATGGGGAGTCTCAAGAGATTGGTCATGAGATGGAAATGGTCAAACTGATGATGAAGAGACTGAACTCAACGAGAAGACTGAGATGTGTCCAACTTCAAAGTGCCATTAAAAAATTCAGAAAAATAGAGAAAAGTAATTGTTACTTTCTTCCGGCACTTTTAGATTTTTTGCTAAAGGTGTAGTTTTTATATGGAACTCATAGTTGGCTGTGGCATTAATAAGAAAGAGGATTTTTCCCATTTTAGTGACATATATCGTATGGGATCGAGTTATTCATTTTTTTAATACTTCGTCGTTTTCTAGTTGAAGGATTGTGCCATTTAGAATATACGGGATTAAACAAAGTATCTGTCTTTTCGTTCTGATAATACCAACGTTTGATTGGCATAATTAATCACGTTTGATTGTTGCTTATAATATACATATAATGTAATTCATACATTTGGACACATGGAAAACTGTTTCGTTAACCATTCATCAGAAAATTTTATTCTCAATTAAAATCTCTGCAGCTTCTTAAATAAAAATGCAAACATTTAAAAATACTAGGTCATATACGGGGAAGATTCAAAAATATGAAAATGGCTCAAGAACAAAGTACCCTCATTTTTTTTAAATGTTAATTTAAAGTATTTGTCATAACATGTTTATTAAAATTTATGATTGATTTGAATTATTGCCGATGTTTGGACCGTTTGTATTAAATTATTTTGAAGATATTTGTTTTTTGACACAAAAGGAGATTTTGTAGCACTAATTTCGAATCACGTAATATTCTGGTTGCTAAATGAGGGGAAACTCGAGTTTGACAGTACACCTTAATCGTATATGTTGAAAAATTTACTTTGAAGTATCTCATTTGGTAAGAAAACCAAAAGCAGAAACCAGTGAAAATTGTTTTCGGAGTAAGTAACTGTGACTTCATATTTGATACCTACTTTCAATTCTATTTTGAAAAATAAGGGTACTTTATTCATGAAACATTTTCATATTTTTGAACCTGCCCCGTATACGAAAGATGACATTTAACTATTGGCAAGTGCATTTTTAGTTTGAGATGTAGAAACTTATATCAGGAGCAAAATCTTCTGATAGAATACAAAAATCATGTGTGTAAATTTATGACGGACAGTGTATGTTATATTATACAAGTTATATCCACAAATTAAGTTCTTATCGTGGATATGTTTTAAGGAAATGGTGCTATTTAGGCAAATCTGGCAAAAGAGCTTCAGTATTAAAATTTAGATATTCCCCTCACTTATATTTGGGAATATCTAAATTTTAAAATTTATATTTATATGCATAATTAACATTATCCAATAAGTTTCTAATACTCAACGACGCGGAAAATTATTCTCTTTAATTTAGTACCACTACCATTTTATTTCCATAAAAATGGTTTGCACTAATATGTAGAACCGTGATAAGCCATGTAAATTGCCTATGTTCAGAGGTATGACCAACCACCCGGTAGAAAAAAAAACACTTACCAATAGGGTATTGCATTGCACCGCATTGAATTGAACTGAAAAATAGATTTTCGGCTTCTGTAAAATATATTAATAAATATATAAATAACTTAAAATATAAGAATAACGTCATACCCATTCATACTTGAGATGTGAAATGATACAAACTCGAAGCAAGGCAACAGAAATTTGTGGTTTCACACTCATCCAATAACGTGTTTTAATTTGTACAGTTCAAGAGAGTTACTATTCAGTTAGTTTCAAAATATAAATAGGTATTAAATTAAAAATTTGAAATACAGCTGTTTTAATTCTTCACACTGAATCACATTTAAAAAACGTTTACTTCTTGAATGTATTGACATCAAAAAATCACCCACTGCAATTAATTATAAAACAGATACTGAAATCCTAAACAAAACATACGACAATATCTTAATTAAAAAACAATATTAATTACAATTACTCTTAATTTAAAATAAATAAATAAATTTTTCCTTTTAACCCTGGAGGGGTCGCGCTATGAGCATTTCTCTCACATTTAATTGAAAAATCTTATAACTGGAAACGCATACAATTGTTATACCTGCCCCCCCCCCCCCACTCTAGCTGACTTTTGAAATGTGCCACGTGAGGTAGTCACACAGTTTTCATTATCAGTCGACTCTGGTTTAGGGTGTGTGGTGGTTCTCGAACACGTGTTTGGATCGTGAGCAAATCTCTCGCCGCGTGACCTCTGACGTTGCAGTTTTCTTTTCATTCGAATAAAATTGAGCTGGTGAGTAAACTTATTCATTATTGATTTTTTCTGTTTCAAATATGTGTGATTAATACCAAACGTCCTTTCTGAGCCGACATTCTATTTTAGATTTCATTAAGTATGAGCCGTGGTCACAAACTTGTCGAGTTAGGTCGACTACAATTCGAAATGAATGAGAGGATGAACAATCACGTATCGAATCCTCCATGGACAATTCCAATTTCAATACCCGAACAGGAAGTATTAGACGAGAGAGAATCGGATCAAAACGGAAGCGACGTCAACAGCGAACATTCAGACCATAATTCAGAAACAGAACAGTGCGATAATGACGATGTGGAATGGAACTTCAATGGCATTCCACTATTTACCCGAAAGGATAAAAGCACTACTTGGTCAGCTCATCCATCGCGCCCAAATCAGGGAACTCCAAGGTATAACATTGTTAGCCACCTCCCTGGTGTGAAAACCGTTGCCAAAAACACAAAAACTGTGAGGGAATGCTGGGAACTGTTTTTTACACCAGATATGATAAATGATATTGTCACTTGTACAAATATATATCTTGGGAAAATTCGAACAAATTATAAACGCGAGAGAGACTGCACCGACACAAATTCTACATAAGTTTATAATATTTCACCCTTGTGCTCATTAAGGGTACAAAGATAATTACTAATTAACTTTCTGGTAGCTAGTCGAGTCGGAGACAGGGTCAAGATTTCCAGATATACATAAGAAGCGTAGCAAACCAAACACAGGATAGCTTTAAACAATTTAATATTGGTGCTCAGAACTATTTACAAACGTAATCATAATTGTATAATTGAAAATTAACATGTATTTTGATAATAAAAGTAATCTTCGGTCTTCCGTTGCGTTTTGCCCCTTTTTGCTGCAACCCGTCGTACAGCCTTGTAAACGGTTGTTTCTGGTTGCCCCCTCGGGAATTCTTGCGGGTACGACGCTGGTGGCTTCTGGAACGGCTTGAAGTTAACCCCAAGGCGAAAGGGTTATGAGCACATGTTGCTGTAATGACAGGTTAATTAGCTAGATACCGGGATTTTGCTTACGTGACGGTAGCGTTTAAGAGGTTAGCCCTTATTCGGAGACTTCGCGACGTGATGCTTGGTGTAAGGTGCGTTACCACGAGGATTTGGTGGAGATGTCCACCTAGTGATCTTCCTCGAGCCGGTGCCGGTGACGAGGAGATTTCCTCCACGACGAGACGGCCTGGAGATGTCGATATCAGATTCCCCTGGTAGGTAGAACTCTGTAGCTAATAAGAACATTAACCAATTCTTTCAAAGGCCGTAATTTAGTAATTATTTGGGCTTTTAAAATAGATATTGCGAGATGCTTTTGTCAAATTTTAATTGTAAGGACCTTTGGGAGATTATTATTAGCAAAATGACATTTAGGTTGCTTGCTACGCAAGTTATTCAAATAGACGGGCCTGGCGGTCTCTAACTAGAGTCTTCGCCTGCAAACACGTCTTAAGGATTTGCCAAATTAAATTATTAACAAATGGTAGCAGAACGGCGGAGCGGCTTTATAGCGGACTTCGTCCCGTACCTATTCTGCAGGATAAGGAAAGGATTTAAGTTTGTAATCGTGAAGGCGGCCTACTCCTAGGGGAAGTCTTCGCCTATCGCCGACTACGGGTCAGGTCGGAAAATAAAATTAATTCGTAATTAAATAACTAGACAGGACGGAAAGGGATCGGGATCTAGGAGGGGAATGGATGCTGGTGAAGGTGTCGGTGGACAAGTGGATGAATGCCTTGAGGAGCGGTCGTGGAACTGCTTATAAGTGTTCGCCTTCGGGCTTCGTGCAGCGAACAACTTCCTCGGAGGGTTTAATTTAAGAGGGGGACCGGCGCAGAGATGCGCATACGTGGAGTGAGGGATCCGTTGATGACGCGCCGTTATCGCTGGACGGGCGTTTCAGATCTACAGCCCCTGGTAATCAAAAATCGCCGCGGGAGAACGCGCTAATTACTTTTAATTTAAAAACGCGTTCGCGCGGGGCGAAACGTTACAAGTTTATGCCCTTCTTGGACTTTTATGTATGTGTGCGGTGAAAAAAGGACAATATTTGAACACAAAAGAACTTTGGGCAAATTATGAAACTGCTGCTGGGATTTTCAGGTTAACAATGTGCAGACCAAGATTCCGACTTTTATTACGTGCGCTGAGATTTGATAATATCAACAACAGAGAAGAAAGGAAACAATTTGACAACTTAGCACCTGTAAGACAGGTTTTTGATGCATTCGTTTCAAAGTGCAAAGACAACTAGCAGGTCGGTGAGTATTGCACTATCGATGAAATGCTGGAAAATTTTAGAGGCCGTTGCAAATTCAGACAGTATAAAGGCAATACACCAGCAAAATACGGTATAAAGATATATGCAGCGTGTCCCCGGATGGGGTTGCGCACTCTTGTAAACTTTTTTATTTTGGAGTTTTCGGCAAAATGTTATTCTTCATAAAAAGTTTTGCTTGGCCTAAAACTTATTTTTAGCCTACTTTCGATTTTTTAAAATCAAGTAGGCCTTTACAGTTGAGCAAAAACTATTTTCATTTTAGGTAAAGTACCTTTTCTGTTCACAGTATGCCAAAATGTTGTTAAGAAAAGTTATCCAGAATGAGAAGTTATGGCCATATGCAAATTTTCAGGATGATAGTCCTACTTTGATAAAATTCTTCATTTTTCAATTTCGTTTCAATTCTTCATTTTTCAATTTCGTTTCAGGTGAAGTACTTTTTCTGTTGATAATACGCCATTATGTTACTAAGAAAAATTGCTTAGA
This sequence comes from Agriotes lineatus, assembly GCA_940337035.1. Lineage (NCBI taxonomy): Eukaryota > Metazoa > Arthropoda > Insecta > Coleoptera > Elateridae > Agriotes > Agriotes lineatus. Next base: position 33,955 of record CALNHX010009579.1, on the reverse strand, counting down.
ACGAAAATTTATACTAATTTTAAATTTGAGGATAATAGCATATCAAATATTTTTTATCACAATGAGTACTCCAAATTCAAGAGCTTTGCCTGATAATCCAAGTCAAAAATCTAGTTGCTTTTCGATAGCAACTGTCAAACAAAATCCCTCACTGCGACAGTGAAGTTACATATCTTATGTACCATCACACACGTCAAAAATGTTAACGTTAGATCAGCGTATCTACTTAGTAAAGTGTTATGTCATTGGAAATGTCAGCTACCAATATGCAATACAACTATTTCACCAAATATATCCCGACGTGCATATTACCAGGCAAGCAGCAACAAAAATTATCAAAAAATTTGATAGAACTGGCGATGTGAAGGACACCAAGAAATTACCACGACAATATGACGAAGAGGACGCTGCCACACTAGTAATTCTTAATTCAGTTCATGAAGCACCAAAATTATCACTGCGAAAAGAGGTCACAGAATTTGAGAATAAGTAAGTCACACATTCAGAGAATTTTAGTTAAAAATAATTTTCATCCGTTCAAACCCAAGTTTGTCCATAAGCTAGAAGACGGAGATGATGCCCATCGATTAGAATTCTGTGTACTCATGGGAGAAAGAATAATGAACCATAGATTTTTCTATCGAAATATTCTGTTCAGTGACGAATCAACCTTTTCGACCAATGGCGTTGTGTCAAAGCAAAATTGTAGATTTTGGGCTCAGAACAATCCAAATTTTCGTATCAGAACCCGCAGTCAGCGCTTTAAAAAAGTAAACGTTTGGTGCGGAATGCTCTACAACAGAATCATTGGTCCCTATTTTTTGAATACTTTAAACCAAAATACATACTTGGAGCTTTTGGACAACTTCGTTATGACCGAATTAGAAGAGGAGAGTTTAGAGTTCAGAGGAAAGCTATTCTTTCAACAAGACGGATGTCCTGCACATTCCACACTTAGAGTTAGGGCCTGGTTAAATGAGCATTTTCCTAATCGGTGGATTGGACGCTTTGGTCCACTAAATTGGCCGGCGAGATCTCCAGACCTCAACCCACTGGACTTTTTCTTATGGGGCTACCTAAAGGAAAAGGTTTACGCAAACGAATTAGAAGACGATTTGGAAAATTTTAAACAAAAAATCGTAGAAGCTGTTGCTAGTGTGAATGCAGAAATGCTTTCATCGACCTACCTAGAATTTAGAACCCGAATAGAAGAATGTGTACTAAGAGGAGGATATTACGTGGAATAATTTCAATGTTTAGAATTTAATTTGTTTTTTGTTATGTTGTATTAAAAAATATAATATCCTAGATATGAAGTATGCAGTTACTAGTTACTGCAATTGTTTACTACAGTTCGTTAAATTTTTCCATTAAATTTTACATGCGAAGTTTACGCAATTTTATAATATCGTTCAAATAGCAGTACTTGACCTACCGTACTTTGATAATAATCAATATGGCGTCGACAATAGCAGAAAGATCTTTATTATTAATTTTGCGACGAAAATTTACATAACTCCATAACTTTTCGAATTTTATCAAAGTAGGACTATCATCCTGAAAATTTGCATATCGCCATAACTTCTCATTCTGAATAACTTTTCTTAACAACATTTTGGCATACTGTGAACAGAAAAGGTACTTTACCTAAAATGAAAATAGTTTTTGCTCAACTGTAAAGGCCTACTTGATTTTAAAAAATCGAAAGTAAGCTAAAATAAGTTTTAGGCCAAGCAAAACTTTTTATGAAGAATAACATTTTGCCGAAAACTCCAAAATAAAAAAGTTTACAAGAGTGCGCAACCCCATCCGGGGACACGCTGTATAAGAGCCGATGCCGCCGGCCGTCCAAACCGTGAGCAAGTGGCGCGCGCACATGCCGATCGCGCCGCAACACGCAACATGAAGGGTCCGCATACTGGGCCGGACGTAGGCGGCTACCAGCTTAAGCAAGCATTTTTATTGTTAACCGTTTCTTTACGCTGGCAGGGCCAGACGTAGGCTGGCCACGCGCGTTCTAGTAAAGATATATGCCCTGGTTGACTCTCGAATGTATTATACGGCAAATATGGAAGTCTATGCTGGGAAGCAGACTGAAGGTCCATTTCAACTGACTAACACAGCAACTGCCGCCGTGAAGCGTATTTCTGAACCAGTTCTGAATTCGGGGAGAAATTTGACGATGGACAATTATTTCACCTCAATTCCACTAGCTATCGAACTGCTAAATATGAAAACCACCGTAGTTGGCACGCTACGAAAAAACAAGAAGGAAATACCACCAATTTTCGTGAATACAGAGGAAAGGTCAATTCCAAGTAGTATGTTTGGTTATCAAAAGAATGTTGTTCTTGTTTCTTATAAGTCAAAACGAAATAAAACGTTTTAGCTCTGTCTGCATTACATAATAGTGGCGAAATTGATTCAGACACTGGCGATTTATGCAAGCCCGAAATAATAACGTTCTATAACCTCACAAAAGGAGGTGTGGATGTTGTCGACCAGATGAAGTCTACCTATTCAGTATCCCGATTCTGTTGCCGTTGGCCATTGAGAATATTCTTTACTTTGCTGGATATTGGAGGCATCAACTCTCAAATTATAGTCAAAAGCAATACAGAGATTATTCAAGATCGCCGAATCTTTCTCAAAAGCTTAGCTCAAGAACTAATCAAACCATACTTGGTTCATCGTGAATCGATCAAGTCTTTGCTGCCGTGTGACGTTCGATAGCGAATCGGACATCTTTTGGAAGCCTCAGAACCAATGTATCACATGCCAGAAAGGAGTACAGGTTTTTGTGGATTTTGTCCCAGAAGAAAAAACCGCAAGTCGAAGAAACGTTGTGGTCGGTGCGATGTAGCTGTTTGCACAGAACACACAACCACTTTTACATCTCAACAATGTTCTGGGAAGAACACTATAAGTGGATCATTTACCGAATAGGCCTTAGTTACTTATATTTTTAATTAATGAAAATAAGTCAGTTTTGTATTTCAAATGTGTAGAGTTGCTAGAATAAACATTGTTTATAACTTTTGTTACGTGACTCGACGTCACTAAGCGATTCACGCGACTAATCCAACTATGGGTTGTCATCAAGAAAATTAGTCGAACCCGTTTTACATAAAATTCAATTTCAATCTAAAAATCCCGAGAGCCGGCCCTGTATTTCTAAAAGCTGCTACCGATTTATTTAGGTCACATTTTAAGATGCAAACACTTGACGGAAATTCCTCGTAAGCACTTTTGTGCCACGTTCAAATTGTTTGGTTCGTTTTGTAACCTTGGGGCTCCTAGTTATATCTAAAGTCCGGTTGAACTTAAATCAAAAATAATCACGCCCCAATGGAATATTTCTTTATAAATATTTTCGCTTCGCACGCTAATGTTGTTTATTTCGGCACCTAGGCGCCTTCAATACAAAATTCTCGGAACTTCTGTGCAGCCAGCGCATTTTAAACTTAAGCTCCCTTTGTCTTACGCGATAAAGAAATGAGATTTCAAATGTTATTTCGGTCCATCGATAAATCAATTCGGGGACTTTTCGTAGTAACCCGATACTTTGGAACTCGCTATACCACAAAATTCTTTGTTCAGGATTCAAGGCCCCTTTCTGCCCAATTAAGCTTACGTAGTAAAATTTCCTTTTATTTCACAACGCGGTAAGGAATGGTGTAATCCTGAGAGGGAACATGCCCGTCCGCGTTGGAGAGAGAGAGACGGTTGCACAGCAACGAGGGGATTAACTCTGTGATTGTTAAGCGGGGTTAGAATTTTTAAGTCAGTCAAGCTCAAACCTTCGAAGCGTTTTATTGTTGGGTGTGTTTTGGAATTGCGTGTGCGGGCAGATGAAGTGAAGTGAAGTAACTCAGCGTTGATACGAATGGCCGATTCGTCTCCTATAGCTTACTCCCCAGGGGAAGATATTTGCATTAGTTGCACATTTGATTAGAGACGACATCTTTAAGCCTTAACTAACTTTTCCCTGTTAAGTGGGGAAAAACCATTGCTGTTTGCAAATTTGTGTATCAACGCCGTGCTTTTTGTAATTATTGGGAGCCCGCCGCGCAATAGTCTATTATTTGCTGTCATTTCTCCCACAACCGTTGAGGGATTTTTCGCAACACCTCGTTACGTTGCACTCGAGCTTCATCGAAGGCCGTCATCTCTTCTTCCTGATTACTGGGGAGTCCCTGAACTCTCGTCCCAACAACTCCGTTTGCACTGCAGCCCTCCTTCTGCCAAGTGACTCCACCAGGGCCTCGTTCACCGCTCCCGCCAAAAAGCACGTTTTGGGGCTAAGGTAAAATTGTTTACAGTAAATATGTGTTTTCGCTTTGTTTAATTATGTGCCGTGTGATGTGATATCGACCATCTGTCGTGCGCTATTGAAGTTTATATTGGACATTGCGTACGCCCATTTACTTGAATTATTCAAATTAATTATTATACGCAGGGGCGTCTCGCCTGTGATTTTGTTCTGTTTCTTTGTTAATGATACTTAGATTAAGTTAACTTTTGCTAGGGGACCCCGAAATTCCAGTTAGGATGTACCCTTTGTATTAAATTTAAACTCACCGCTGGGTGGGATATTAAACATAAATCTTTGCTAATTTCAGTCTAGTTATTTGTTGTTGCTGAACCCTTTAGTCATTAGTTAATTACGGCAAAAGCCGGATGTAATTAAATGTGAACCCAAAGCCTGCTCTTCAAGTAAGAACGCCCTAGATTTGGGCTTGTCAGTGTTTTCTTTTATTGCTCTAGAGGGTGTGGCCATCAAGGTAAGTCATTTGTTGCAAGGCCACACCGTGTATACACCAACAGGCCCGAAGGAACTTGGTGGAGGGGACGCTGTAGCGGAGTGCAGTTACGTGGAGGACTTCCCCATAGGCTACGTGTGTGTTCTTGTTTCTAACACGTTTGCCATTCCTTATCTAGAAACAAGTGGCGCTCTAGGCATCTATCTTAAGCAACCCATCAGGGTAAGTGCCGCCGGTTTTTCTTTGAGCCTTCGAACCACGCCTTCCCGACTGAGTTAAGTGCGAGTAACCGGAGCAACAACATCTGTTCCAACACATTAAGATCTGTGTTTTTAGTAAAGCCGGCGAACCCTGTAGTTTGTACCCGATTTTGGACCATTATTATGATCAATGTCGATCTGAGGAATTAAAACTGTAGCACTTTCTGTTGGATATAAAGGAATACAAATTTTCGACCAGTACGTTTCACTCATACAAAATTTTTAACAACTACAGGTAACACTATAACATTCATTAACCAAACCACAATTATAATAACATTCGAATCCATGCCTTTCAGCAGAAAATCAAGTAGCCGGGGAGGAAAAAAAATTGCGGTTTTACTTTCCGACAAGAAGTCAAAACAAACAAAAAATAAAGGACTTAAATTAAATCATGAAACGAAAAAATTAAACAGTGCCTTATTTATTTTACTAATAGATAAACTACTGAAGTACTACAAAGAAAAACATTAAATTTAAAACAAAATTGACACACGTTACCAGGTAAAGGGAAAAAATGTTTACAATACAAGTAACTATATTCATCTAAAGTTTTATTCTTTATTCTAGATTAAGATTTACAAAAATTGAATAATGTTTAAACATTTAACTACTCGACCTCTCAAACTTTATGGGGGAAAAATTATACTTTTATTAAAAAACAAAAATATAACTGAAAGTATTGTCTTTCAGCAAACACCTTTTTTCGAATATTAATAAAAATTGATTCCCAGCAGGATTAATTATCCAAAATTACAACACACACTAATTTTGCTTACTAAGATATAACAGTTTGAAGATTGGGAAATAAAAACGAATATAACGATTAAAAGTAGTTGAAAGAATACTACTCAAATGTGAATTTGCAATTCTATCAGGTATATTATAGAGTGAGGCGTTTATTCTTTCACATATCTAATTTTTATCTTTGTATTCCTTTCAGAACTACCCTATCATGTAAAAGGCTATTTTGATTATATAATTTTAAATGTCTGATGACGCTGGTTTGCCAGCGAAACGTAACAATTTTTTAATGTGTTAAATCGACAATACGAGTTTCTTTTTGGAAAATGTTATTTCTCAAATCGATTTTTAGTAACTACTATCTAAAAAACACGTTTAGCTGATTTTTCTCCAATCAACTTTTAATACATAGGTTTGTTGGGAACACTTAAAAACGCCTATTAAAAAATGTACATTTTATTTTTTTATATAAAGGATGGGTAACCATATTGTGGTGAATGTGGAGCATTCGTTTGTTTCTGTAAAAAACATACTGGAAAAAGATACTGTAACAAATGAAATGCATTTTTTTGCTTTTGTCGGAGCTCAATAAATATACACCTGGAGATGGAGAAGCGGGCAAAACGCATTTTGTCCAAATTTATCACTTTTGATATTTAGATGGCGTTGCATTCCTAACAAACAACTATACTTCCTGACACCATATTTGTCATTCATAAAGCTTTTTGTCCCGTATTATAAGTGACTGAATATTGCCTTGACATTCAAAACGCCTTTTGTCCAGTGGCATTTGCCAAACACACTGGAGTTTGTCAAACGCCGCGCTGTGCGAGCATCTCTCATTTGTCTTTCGGACAGTGTAGTGTGCTTGTCTTGTTATGGCATAAAGGCTTGTAGATTAAAAATATTTAAAGATAAAAATAAAGAATCACAATACACTAAAATTGCTGGATTGATGTCGGTGAGAACCCCAAAAAGAAAGAAATGCATGCAGGAATATGGAAAATCTCACAATTTTACTATAAGGTATCAGGTAAATCGGATTTAGTTACTCCTACCTTTTTATAAACGTGTTTTTGTGATTCTTAGTTATGGGACAAGAATAATGTACTAAAACCGTGTGCCAAAAGTTTTTTATTGCTGCGATTGCAGTTTCTCAGAGAAGATTACATACACTAGGAAAACGTATACACACTGGTTCGGGATTTAAGGAACGGCGTGTAGGTGACCGCAAAACTGCGAAACACGCTGACAAGCTCGAGAAAGTTAAATCGTTGAGGCCAATAACTTTCAAAAAAATAGTTTCAGAAAGAGACATTCAATAGTAATTTTTTTGTTACTTTTATAATTGATGATATCTGTTAAGGTTTAGACACAAAAAAATAAAATCTGAGGGACCGCGCACTGCATTTCTTAAAACAAATGTAATCTAGCAGTCTGGTATTCTAAGAAATAAATGACAAGTGACAAGTAAGTGTACTTTTAATCACAGTAGCTATTGTTTATCAATTGTGAAGCTTCTCAAATTGCTGTTGGTGTTAGCTAGTGATTTTTAGCAGTTAATATTCTTCATTATTTCCGTAATAATGGCTGTAAACTACACTTACGCTGAGCAAACGGATATGTTGATGATTTTAGGATATTGCGAAGGAAATTGTCGCAGAAGTGCTAGAGTATACAACGAAAGGTTTCCAAATCGTCGCGTGCCCAATCATAACACTTTTGCAAACATTGAAAGATGCCTTCGCGAAACAGGAAAATTTGCACCGATCACTGCTGATCGTAGACCTGCTCGTACAATTCGCACCCCCAGGGTAGAGGAAGAAATTCTGGAAACAGTAGAAGAAAATCCAGAAGTAAGTAGTCGATGCTTAGCATTGCAAGCAGGTGTTTCAAAGAATGTTGCTCATAGAGTTCTTAAAGAACAATTGCTATATCTTTACCATGTACAAAACGTCCAGGAGCTTTTGCTAGCTGATACCATCGCGCGTCTTGAGTTTTGTAGGTTCATTCAAGAAAGAAGAGCTGAAGATGTCCAATTTTCATAGAAAAATTCTCTTCACTGATGAGGCGTGCTTCACAAGGAGGGGTATGACAAATTTGCACGACGAACATGTGTATGCAAATGAAAATCCACATGTCATCAAGTAACGCCACTTTCAATATGAGTTTAGAATGAATGTATGAGTAGATGATCGGCAGTTTCGTCATAGGCCCTGTCATTTTACCAAATCGTTTAAATGGAGAGAATTATTTAGACTTCCTTATAAATACCTTACCCGATTTATTGGAACACTTGCCGTTAGATCTTAGACGCGACATTTGGTTTCTACACGATGGAGCACCACCTCATTTTACATTGAACGTTCGGAATCATCTTTATGTACAGTTTCCTAACAAATGGACAGGCAGAGGACCTGATGCTCCTGCAAAATGGGCACCTCGTTCACCAGATTTAAATATTTGCGATTCTTTTGTGTGGGGAGCTCTGAAGAGCAAAGTGTATTCTCGTCCTATAAACACACAGGACGAACTTTGGGCCAGAATACAGAACACTTCACAGTCCATTAAGAATGATGCAGAAATGTTAAAACGAGTACAGTTCATTTTTTTGTGTCGAATCAACCTTAGTATCTAGGAAGATGGTGGTCACATTGAGCATTTACTGTAGATCTAATAAATACTTGTCACTAATAAATATCATAACAAATTGCCTTATCGTCATTTAATTCTTAGAATACCAGACTGCTACATTACATTTCTTTTAAGAAATGCAGTGCGTGGTCCCTCAGATTTTATTTTTTGTGTCTAAAGCTTAACAGATATCATCAATTAACTATAAAAGTAACAAAAACATACTATTGAATATCTCTTTCTGAAACTATTTTTTTGAAAGTTATTGGCCATAACATTAAAAACTTTTTGACTGGTTTATGCCGGGTTACCCGTGTTTCGTACATTGATGGTCCACTCATAATAACTAATATCACCTTAAAAGATGACCTACATCTGTAAGGAGTACAATACCGAATATTATCCAAATCGATCCCAGCGTTCTGTCATTATGGATAAAATAACTTTTTCTTGAAAGAACTTTGAAGCAGAATACTAGCTAAACGAAACGCAATTGCATATAGGTAAGTTTAGTTAAATCGTCTCATTTTCGAACCAGGAATCTGAGGATAAGTGATGTCCACACATTTTAGGGACACCCTGTATAGTATTAAGCATTTTTTGTATATAAGATTGGTATTCAAATAAAAGTATTAAACGTTCACTGCAGTCAATCAGCAGCGTCGACAAGGGTAACGCCTACACCCCTTTTTCAACTGACGCCATTGTAGTATCTACCGCTGCGCATAGACCGAGGTGTGTTAAAGTGATATTCAGGAGTTCATGTATGTCTATGATCCTGTATTACAATATCAGACCCAGGTTTTCGTGAGGTTTAGTGTTGACGGTTACCTTTTTTCTATCCAAACTACAAATTTCAGTTTGGCGAGATCAAAATTGTGTTGCTTTTTTAAATGATTTTTTATGAGTATGCTTATTTTATTAGAGGCACATTTGCTAATATCATATATAGTGTAAACCTGTTAAGACGGGTATCTTATCTCATCTCTTGGTATATTTTACGTTAAAATATTGCAGTCTCTAAGGAGTAAATCCCGAGTTACGTGGGACAGATAAGGCACGCTTGGATAATCTTAAGAGGTGTCCTTTCCTTATCTTATCGACTTGCTTGCTTGTAGAAAGATTGCATTTAAAATTAAGTCGTTTTGCAGCATTCTTTATGTAACGACATATGTATAATTGCTGTGTTGAAATAAAATAAAGTTTTTTTTATTTCAATTTTGGCACTTTAAAATAAAACTGGCGCAGTCGGTAGGATTGTGACAAGGCAAATACTAAATCTAGTTGTCGTACGTGTCAACGATTTAATTCTCAATGGAAAAACGTTGTTCGGAGTGCACAAAAATCGGCAACTTCGGACAACACAAACAACAAACGTCGAGACGAGGACATACATCGCCGAGTTTTGAATCGATAGCAGGACATACATCGCCGAGTTTTGAATCGAGAGCAGGACATACATCGCCGAGTTTTGAATCGAGAGCAGGACATCCCTCGCCGAATCTTGCATCCAATGGACCGGACCGAAATCACTGGACCTTTGGACCACCTAGGTTAAGGACGTCGCATTCAAAAGGCGATTTCCAAGGACAGCATAAAGCACAGAATCAAAGCTTTTTATTTGTTCGTTATTCCTTTATGTGCTTTCCATAATCAATATTATTACCCCACATGTCTACTGAAACCCTTGTTGACCAAATATCTAATTTAAATATAAAGCAAGAGGATTCCCAAATTTTAAATTCTACGAATAATAGCACGCAAAATATACCTCCATTCCACGTCGAATATTTGCTTACTATACCCGAATTTGACGGCAATCCTGGGCGTCTATCCGAATTTATTAGGGCTAGCGAATTGATAATAAATCAATTCACCAAATCAGATACACCTAATCTTGTTATTAGCAATTTCAGTCTCTCGTCGATTAGAAGCTAATTAATTGGCAACGCAGTCATAGTTACAAATGGTAGGGATGTCAATTCTTGGAACGATTTAAAAGACATACTTCAAAAATCTTTTCCGGACCAAAGAGACGAAAATTCTTTGCTACGTGACCTCATGCTGTTTAGACAAGAAATCGAAAATTCGCAACAATATTATAACCGCCGTCATAATATTCGTGGATTACTGCTTCGCAATTATGAATCAATACCAACGACGCCGCAACTAGAAATATCAATGGTGCTCTATACGATCAACTTACTTTAAAATTCTACTTAACCGGACAACGTGAACCACTACAATCGCTATCAAGAGCGTAACGACCTGACACTGTAGAAAAGGCATTAAAGCTCGATTTATAAATTGACGCCCGGCCGTTTGACGTTACCGTTGACGCGGCCGCAGATGTAACACCAACGTTCAACTGTTTGGTTAAAATGTAACCGTTTATAAAATGACGTCGTACGCAAACGCTAACGCTGCACCGCTACCGTCTGCGGCAAAGTTGGCCAAGATTCATGTTTGGCGTCAACGTCTTGCGTCGACGGATTTACTCTACCAGTCACAAGGCGAGAAATTTTGCGCGGGATTATTTGGCCTGGTGCTCAGGGATCGGAGCAGAGAGGTCCTCATTATTAAAAGCGTATCGTTGGATCTGGATGTGTTTGTTACCGGAGTTTTTTAGTACTATTTCTAAAGTGTTAGTTAGCTAGTTAGTAATGTAAGCTTAGTATTAAAAGTAATTTGGACTAAAAAATGGGAGCGAGACGTAAGTAATAATTAATGAGAATATAAACAGACGATTTTCATAACCTTAAATTTTCAGAAGTAGATATCGGTTCGCTAATCGAGGTAATACAGCAAGAACCCCGCATTTTTAATAAATCAAATAGGTTGTTTAAGAACGACATAGCAAAGCAAGGGACTTTCGAAAACAGTAGGTCGAATATTAAATACAGGGTGTCCCAGAAATAAGCACATTAAATTTAACCAAAACTCGCCGAGAGCTGCAATATTTCTTAGTAACTTTTCTTTAAAATCTCATTTATTTAGCCTTTTTACCACCCCCATAAAATAACGAGTCCTTTGTGTATTTTCATAAAATTTACAATATATTATACTTTTTCTTTAATTTATAAGAATTCTGTTGTTACCTTTTTATATTTGTAATGTGTGTTAATTGTCCATATATTTTACCATTATAAACACTTACTCAAGTGTTACCATACGTTTTAATATTTTTTTAGCTGGGGTCCTTCGAGGGCAATGTTATCAGGAACTACCCATCAAATTCAACAATGAATCAAAATGCATGGCTCCAATAACACATTTAATCCAAAATTTTGCAGAACAAATTGAATGCAATCCAGCGACACCACCACTTTACTTTATAATGGGAGATGGATTAGACTACTATTAAAGAATTGAAGAAGAACGATTAAAGCTCAAACCCATTCAACCTTTAGGAATAAGTGGAATCTATACCAAAGAAGAAATTTCAAAAGTCCAAAGAACACTTCTATTTTCCCAAGAAAGAAGAGCGGTGCAAAATGCAATTTCATTAAGAATAGCCGGTATCCCCACAGACAACCAAGGATATTCATTCACGCAGATGTTCGATGCAAAAGAATTCAAAAAGTTAGCGAAAAATACAATCAAATTCATATGGGGTTGGTTTACAGAATTAGGAACCTTTAAGTGGTTTAATTGGATTTTACGTAATAATAAAAACCATTAAATATATTTTAGGAGTCTTACTAAATGGACTCGCCACATACAAAACATTGGGTTGCGGCTTGGCTTTATACCATTTTAAGGCTCTAAGAATTTTTAGGGGCCCCAATACCCCAAGCGACCTGTACAACCAATCCAATGTACATATTCATCAATATTCCCGAATACTGTCCGACGGACATAATGACTCCCATTACGATCGATCTGTTCTAGTTCGATCACGTGCTCGGAGCTCTCAGAAAGAAGCTTGTGTAGTAGTTCGAGGGCAACCGCCCATTTAGCCTTTCATTTTTCCAGTTGAGACCGTGTTTTTGTCTCTCTACGGTCCATGGCCTTTATATAATACTCATCAATACCCCGTCTTCCGCAATGCATTCGATCACCATGAATGCTTGTTGTTTGGAAATCATTTTCTATTTTGAAGCCCCAGTCGGCAAGTATCTGCTCTGCTTATGGCACCTTTTCGATGTTGCCAAACAAGTCCTAGCTCATTCCCTGTGTAGGAACGGGGTTAAAATATTCTCAACGCCTAGGGGTCTGACGTGTCTATAAGGCGACTAAAAGACATCCCAACTTCATCAATTTCATTCCAGATTCATCATTTTCATTTCAGATTTATCATTTCCATTCCAGATTCATCATTTTCATTCCAGACTCATCATTTTTCACAAAACAATCATAATCCTCATTCAAGATTCCTAATATCCTTGGAATAGGGCGTTATTGACCAGCTCGATTACTAAACACACATGTGTAGAGACGGGGCAAGAATTTCTCCACAGCCTACGGGCTTGTCGTAAGAGGCGACAAAACGGCGGCTTCTAGCTTTCTCAGCTTCAAATAATTTCTTCTTATTTTCCTGCTGGAGTTGCACACCTTCTTTCCCAGCCTTGGATAGGAACACCTTCAACTTGCAGATTTTCTCTTGAAGTGTGTTGAGATCTACAACGGACATGGTGATCCCTTTATAGCTACATGAAGATGATGTAAACAGGCTGGTGGTTTTTGAATTCTCCGCATGAGTTGCACAAGGTTGCAGACGCGACCCCCGGGAAGGAGATATCATTGGATTTCCTCCGGAACGTTGCAACGCTCTACACACCCTCCCAAATCAATAGGAGGAAGATGCGGAGAACAGTCAGACAGATGTGGCTGAGAGGCTGGGCCCTTCTCACCACATCCCACCCCCAAGTCAACGGGGGGAAGATGTTAATAAAACATCAAATACATTTTAATATAGTACTCATTAAATATTTTAATCATCCAGTGGTTGAGGGCCTGAGCCCCTCTCACCCCCCCCCCCCCAAGGGACTCATCCTAGGGAACGTTGTGTTCAGCTGAGTCTACAGTCCTTTCTGGAGGACGCTTTACTAGTTTGTTCCTCTTGTTGAACTTATCTACTTGGTGGAATATTTGCTCCACGCGACTGCAATTCGGTGGCTAAAGAGAATGAAGAAGAAAATACCTCGAGCGATAGGAATAACAACTTTGATCCACTCCACTCCAATCTTGAATTATCCGTTACTTGGAAGCTAACCAGCTTGCAACAATAGCCTTTGTTGCACCATCCTTTTCCCTTACCATTGGAATAACCAATGAACTGCATACTACGTACCTGGAACGGCTGCGACGTTGTCGAAATCGCACGATTGTGTGTCAGTGGCTATAAACGGAGATAGCCTGATTTGACGGCAATCTATCTCTCTCGTACACGTTTCGTTAAACGTGGTGGTGTGCATAAATTATTCGTTTGTAATATTTTTATCTGCTTTGAGGTAGATTTTTATTTGATCAGAACCAATTTCGACAAAAATAGGTATATATTAATCTGCCTATAGTATTCGTTACCTGCAGCTTGTAAAAGAAGTGTTAAAAATACAATATTGTGCGTTAGTGTGTTTGTTTATTTCCAAGTTTATTTCGCAATGGTGATTTCTTGTGTTGCCTATGGATGCACTAATGAACAGGATGGAGGAAAATCCGTTTCATACGTAAGTTGAAAAACAATTTGGTTTAGAATATGTTTCCGATTTTAGCATATACAGTCCCAATCATTATCGAATTATTTATAACACGTTTTTATTGTTTTAGTTTTCCATTTAAACGCCCAGAAATACTAAAGCTATGGATTAAAGCTATTCGTAGGGATAATTGGACACCATCGAAAACGAGCAGGCTTTGTGGCCAACACTTTCTTCCAACTGAATATATTGCAAAGCCAGGATTGACTGCCAAATTATTAAAACCTGATGCTGTACACAGTGTGTTTTCTTTTCCCAAACATTTGTTGCCAAAAGTACTCCTCCTCGTAGAAAAATATTAAACAGGTGGGACTTACACATAATAATCACTAACAAATAATATAGTTCTGCTGTAACTAGTAAACATAATGAATTAATAATAAATTTTTCTAGATCGATCCTACCACAAGTTCCCAAACTGAAAATATGTTAATGGATATTGACATACCCTTAACGTCTGCTGCCTCTGCTGAGAAGGAAACTCAAACAGTTCCTGACAACAGAATTACACAGTTACGTCGAAAAGTGAAAACCTAAAGCAGAAAGTAAAACGAAGGGATGTTAAAATTCACAACATGAAAGATGTCATTAATGAAATAAAGAAAAGTGGAAATAGTAATGAAAGCCTCGATGCTGTTCTAAGTAAATACTTTGAAGTAATACTGAGAATAAAATTTGTTTTAAACAATTATAAATTAGATATATTATTATGATTTTTAGGTTTACCATTGGAATTAGTTTCTACTCCAAAAACAAAAAGATGAAGGAGTAAATCGAGTCAAAGAAGATACTCAGCCTTAATGAAGCAGTTTGCGCATACGATTATTTTTATTCGCCAAAAGCGTATAAATTTTTAGGAGAACATTTGTTTTGCCTAATGGTAGAACTATTAGAAAATGGTTGGGTAGTATTAATTGTGAACCAGGTATTTTAGGTGAGGTTTTAGATTTTTTAAAGACAGAAGTTAGGTCTAAGCAGTACTTAAGAAACTGTGCTCTAATAGTTGATGGTATGTCAATTAGAAAGCAAGTTATATGGGACCATGGTGAGGGAAAATTTTTGGAAATGTGAATTATGGTGGTATAGCTGAAGTAGATCAGGAAAATCCAGCATCAGAGGCTTTATTTTTCCAAATTGTAAGCTATGGGCATAATTTTAAATGTCCAGTAGCCTATTTTTTAACAAATAAAGCTGATGCCAGTAGATAACCAATGTGACTTCTGGGACAAAACGCGTCACTGCGCAGGTCTTCTGCGCAGGTGTGTGGTGGGGTTTTGCGCAGGTATTTGACGGGAAATTCAAATTCGCGCGCAGATCGTCTGCGCATCGCGCAGCGCAGGTCGTTGCGCAGGTGTCGGGCGCCTGCGCAGACATCGCTGGGGTGGGGGCGTAGTCCTGGTTCGGAACTTGGCTAAACGGGGGGCCCCCCATGCTGCGCAGGTGTCGGTGTGCAGGTGTCGGTTTCGGGGGCCGGGGGCGGGGGCCGGGGGTGATGGCTGGGGGCGGGGGCCTGAAGCTGTTTTCAACCCTTTCGAAAATATATTATTATTACAGAAATGAGCACGAAGCGATAAGCTGATAAGAAACCGCAAGAGCTGATAAGGACGTAGCGAGCGCTCATAACCGCAAGAACTGATAAGCCTCCGAACTGTACATGATGTGCCATCTATCGGTTAAATAGTTAATGTGTTTATAGTAATCTGTAGGGGGGCGACATCTACTAACCGCAACGGATGTGTTAAATGATAAACAAGCACACTATTGGCTGCAACAGCGAATCAATGCAAAAGATAAATCATGTTTCAACATAGTAGTAGTTACATATTAGGGCTGATGAACTGTATTGATATCGAAATAAATAAACAAAAATAATTTGAGCTATGAAAGTAATCTGATAGCTGTATTCACATAAATTATTAGTTTGATCTGTTCATTAATTAATAGGCAGTTTTCACCCACACAAATCAAATCAAATCATATAATACCAATTTTATTATTATATATACAACAAAAACCCCGCGCAACACAAGAAATAATACATAGAAAATAATGCAGTTTATTTTGGCACCACTAGCGCGGGTCAAACAGAGATTAACATATTACATTTATGAAAGTAATCTGACTGTTATATCCACATAAATTATTAGTTTGATTTGTTCATTAATTAATAAGCAGTTTTACCCAACACAAATAAAATCAAAAACATATAACACAAAGTAATCTGATGGCTGTATTCACATAAATTATTAAATAATTTTAGCCAAAATCCACAATATAATCCACACAAGCAGTTGCGGGTAGTTTTACCACAACCAATTCAGAAATCCGAGGACGTGTCTGTAAGCAATAACAATAATATAAGATAAAATAACATACAAATATTTTAGGGTGTTGCAACAAGAAGACTATGGGGTACAAAGAGTATTGTTGAAAACATTGTATGAGGGCGAAAATACATACAACACCAACAGCAATATTATTAGCACCCCTAAAGAGCAGTGAAAGGGGGCACACCCAATTTTGAAATCTACGCAATATTATTATTAATTAGACGCAATATTAAGCATCCGCTGTTTTTAGTTGTTATCAGCAGCTAATCACACAGAAGATGCATGATGCATGCTTACGATTGCGTATTAATTGTGTTAAGCTTTTCACAATGTCGACATCTATTTCAAATGCAGGTAATAACCGATATAAATAATAACGTTGCAGTAAATAAAACATATTTTATTCCAGTCTGTAACAGGGTTTACGCCCTTGTACGGTGTAAATATCCGGCATATTTCGAAATGTGAGTGTTTAATAATATTGATTACGAATTATATAACAGATTGTTTACACAGAGGGCTGTAGCGCTGTTGATGGTGTCACAGGGTGGTCCAGACCCCGAGGATGCGGTAGCCATACAGCTGCCCGTTATTCCGGGCTTGGCGTTACCATACCCTGTAAGGGTATGGTTGAACGTAAGGGATGGGATTCTTTATGTGCAAAGAGGTATGTTATAAGCGTTTACATCAGTTAGAATGTTAATTGCCTGCAATTTTAGCCTAACAGAATCACCCATCCCGGAGACCGCTTCTATCATAGCCCTCTGTAAAAATGATGCGAATAAATATATTCTTTGTACTACTATGTTATTATTTAGCCGTCTTCCCGCATAAAATTGGACAGATTGTACAAGTTTTACTCTAAATTAACGGTAAAGATATCAACTTAATTTTTACGCTGAGAATGTCTTCAAATTTTAAAATATCAGAGAGTATGATATAGCAAACGTACACTTACCGGGTTTGATCCCCGCATTACTCCTCGACCTCTAAATAAAACTGTTATGTAGGTCAGAAATTAACCCAATAAACATACCTGATGTGTGTATAAAGTAACCATCATCAAGATTCACACTATAGGTAATGTCAAAAAATCCACCGGTGTCAAACAGTCAGAGAGGTAAGCAATTTTAAAAATACATATCCACTATATTAAATGTTGTTTTTATTGTTTTAGGATGAACCGCGCAAAAATTTTATAATTAAAAAAAAATAAATATTGAATCAAGGCTATTGTGTTTTATTACTTACATTAAGCAGAGAGGTTCACCCTTCAGGAACTTAACCAAGTTAGAAAACCAGAATGTGCCTAGGCGGTAGTGGTAGTAGAAATAGTTTGAATATTATTTACAAAGGTGTTTACTGTATAATTCCATGTTATTGTGTTTTATTACCTAGCAGAGAGAGAGACAGAGAGAGAGGGATTCACTCCTCGGGATCTGTAATAAGAACAATAGTTAACCAATTTAGAGAATAAAATAAAAAATATTTACCCAGGTTTGATATAAAATATCCATCTTCAAGATTTGCATCATAAATAATTGTGCCAAATGTACCTCTTGCAAACAACCCAAATGCATTTTCATGATACAAAAAGCTTTCGAAAATGTACTCATATAAAAAATAGTTGATATAGCCAATACAATTTTGATTTTTATAAATAGATATCTGCAGAACATCCCCAGATTCGGCGAAATGAGGTATGTTAATTGGAACAGAAAAAATGTAATTATCAACTGTAAATTGCATGAAAACCTGGTCGCCATATTGAATTATGGGGTGCTCGGGAAACGAAAATTCTTGACCATCGTTTATATTGATGCGAAACATAATTTCACACTCCATGATGGCAAACACACAACTAACGAACGTATTTTGTATCAACAAGCGATAAAACCACATCCTTCTATTGTAGTATGTACAACATAATAATAAATTTAATAATATACTGGGTGTTTTATTTAAAATAGAAGTTAAAAGAAAAATGGTGAAAAACAAAGTAAACCCATTTTAGAGATATTCAACTGGAAAATCACCTATCTCACATCAATACAGAAACGTGAATGTGTTAAGAAAATCGCATATGATTTATGATGATGTATATCCGGCCAGCAGCAGCAGGATCTGATTTTAATAGAACAGTTTAACTAGTTGAGTTAAGAAAGAAATTTAAAAAAGTTGTTGTGCTGGCCCACAACGGACAGGTGTATGACAACCAGTCTTCTAATTCTAAATTAAATATAAAACCTAAACTCATTATGCGCGGTACGAAAATCATACTCAGTCAATTAGATAATATAAAATGGCACAATGAACACAAAAAACAACACATTCGATATGCAAAAAGAACTAGCTAAATAATGTATTTCTTATGTAAAAATTCTGAAAACAGGTTGTTTAAAATTTAGACAAATGTTTCTCGATCGACGTACTGTAGAGACCCTCCTGGAAGCTACAACAATTACCTCGACATGTAATTTAGTATATCATCGCAATTTTCTTAAACCAAATACGATATGAATCATACCGCGCAGGGGCTACAGATTAAGTGATACCCAGTCTAAAATTGCCCTACAATGGTTGATTCACAAAGAAAAACAACGCTAAATAATTATACAAAACACGACTTGTGGTAGAGAGACGTGTGTGGGCGGGTTCAAAGTTAACGGGTATTGTAAACAAGCCCAACAAATATTTGAGTTTCATGGCTGTTTCTATCACGAATGTCCAGTTTGCATGACGGCTAAACGAAACAAAACTAAAAAGTTAAAGACGCTGGGATATGAGGTCATTGAAATGTGTGAGTATCAGTTCAGATATCACACAGAATTAGAGGATAATCCCCTCCTTACATCGCTACCATTGAGTTCGCGAGAGACATTTTTTGGGGGCAGAACAGAAGCAATAAAACTAACACGAGATAAAAGATGGAGAAAAAATTCACTACAAAGATTTCTGCAGTTTATAACCGTGGGTGTGTAAATACGACAAGCTTCCAGTTGGCCACCCTGATGTCATAAAAATTGCACGATACAATTCGAACAGGGAGCAGAGGGGTTAATTAAATGTATTATATTGGCACCTCAAGATTTATATCACCCCAGTTTTACCAATCTGGGGATATGTATTCACACCGAAAATGAGAGAGCGCTAATTGGTACAGGGGTCATATGTGTGATTAGGGCGGCTCTTAGCAGAGGACATCGGTACGAACGGGTCTGTTTACAGAATTTATTAACACATTTCTGAAAATTAAACAAGAGGCATCAGGATGACCTCCGTCCGGGCTGTTCAACTGAGAAACAGAAACAACAATATATAGACGATTATTTTCGAATCGAGGGTATACGATTGGATTCGAATAGAAAAAACCCTGGTTTACGCCTAATCATATGAAAAACATTAAAAAACCTAATATAACCGATAGCTGCAGCCATATGGCACAGCCAGCTGTCATATACAGATATAATCAACTGGTCTGGACTAGTTTTGAACCGATCTGAACTGGTAATGAACTGGTC
Organism: Agriotes lineatus; assembly: GCA_940337035.1. Taxonomy (NCBI): domain Eukaryota; kingdom Metazoa; phylum Arthropoda; class Insecta; order Coleoptera; family Elateridae; genus Agriotes; species Agriotes lineatus. The sequence continues at coordinate 14,004 of CALNHX010009579.1, read as the reverse complement.
CAGCTGTTTTCGGTAAAACCATGGAGAATGTTCGTAAGCACAAAATAGTTATATAGTAACGTGATGATATGAAATTGAAAACCATAAACGGAAATCTCAACCGAACATCTGTCGATATAATTGCAAAGTAAAACCTAGATAGTACTAATTAACCGAGCATCCTGTTGAAAATATCTCGCAGGAAAACCATAATCTTGCAACTAAACCGAGCATCCTGTTGAAAATATCTCGCAGGAAAACCATAATCTTACTACTAAGCCGAGTATCCTGTTGAAAATATCTCGCAGGAAAACCAGAACCTAGAAAATATATTATTATTACAGAAATGAGCACGAAGCGATCTCTCGTAACCACAAGAACTGATAAGCGGTAAGCGGTAGGAATACATTTGTATATAAGAATAACTGTTCTGATACAGGAATATTAATTCATCAAGATGAGTCCCCTATGTAAACAAACACCAATCGACGCGGCTATTTCGTCAACACCGTCCACCTACAGCGATGGGGGATCGTGGACGTGGCACCAGCCCCAAGACGACCCTCATGTTTGGTCGGGCATGGAGGATGTCGACGATCCTCCGACCATTGGCGTTGACGACGACGACGATCCTCCGACCATTGACGTTGACGACGACTATTCATGTTGCGGTTGCGAATATTGCCAGGGGTTACCAGAATCGCCATCATCATCGCAGCCCCAGCAACCCCCATCGCAGCAGCAACCGCCGTCATATTCGGCACAAGACGATGAAGATGTCCTGGTTGTCGATGATGATGGCTATTCGTGCACCTGCGGGAGCGAATATTGTTGGGAGTCGTCGGAATCTCCATCACCACATCCCGAGCAACCGCCAGCAGAGCAATCACAGCCCCCACAGCAGCAACCGCAACCTGAATCATACCAACAATATCAGGCTGAATATGAATTCAGCCTACCTGCACCGACCATGTCGCGCTACATATTTCACCAATAAAAATTAATGTAAAATTAGGTAGTAGTAGTTATATTTATATTATAAATACTGAATAAAAGACATTTTATTTTCATACATGGTTTTTTATTTAATTAAATATCTTATTTATTTATGAGTGAAACAGAACTTAACCTTAACAATACTGAATAAAAGACGTTTATTTTCATACATGTTTTTTATTTAATTAAATATCTTATGTATTCATGAGTGAAACAGAACTTAACAAAGAGTAAGTATCAATATAGTCTTGAGGTGTTGTTGAGGGCCAAGGACCGGAACAAGGACCAGTTCTCCAACCGACAGCTTCGCCATTTTGAGCTTTTCTGATATTTTCCTCAAGCCATTTAAAAATATCTTTGTGTTGATGTACAGCGCTGGGTTGAAATATATAAGCTATGTGGTGTGTATTCAAATACTGGAACACGTCTTCTATAAACTTGATGCGAGCATAATAGGCTGCTTCGAAGATCGCATCGTGAAGAAAATATGGATATTGTTGCTGCTGCTCACCTGCTACAAATTCAATTCGAGAGTCAGATGATAATAATATTTCAATAAGAAAATGCTGCTCGTAGGAACTGGTGTAGTGTAGAGATAATTTAGATAGAACCAAGTTAAGATCTGTCTCACTATTAATTTTCAACTTCCTCCCTCTTACTTCATTAATAATTTTTCTAATAACATCGAAAGCATCTAACATAGTTCTTAAAATTTCACTTACGACGTCAGTTTCAACAGTTTTAAAGTGCGTAGCCCAAATAAGAGTTTTACTAGGTATAGCAATACCAACTTTTTGTAATATATACTTCAAAGTTTGCAAGTCGTTACGACCTATAGCATTACGTAAATGATAATTATAGGTTTCTTTATTTTTAACGTACAGATCTTTGTTCAACCACTGTATATTTGAATTTTGCTGCAACGACAACATTTTTCAGACTGAGATATCTTATACTGTTTACATATTACTTATACATTATGAGATGCAAGGAATATAAAAAAACATATTAAAAAAATTGTTTATTTGCAGTAAGTAAACGCATATACAATTGTATGAGCCCCTCCAGCTGTGAAGCCTTCTTCGACCGCAGTCTGGACAGGTGGCTAGCCTGATTCATTGAATTTTAGGATGAGTGTCAAAGGTTTTTCTGCATGATGGTATTCAAATAATGAGTGTTGCAGAGACATGCGTACTTTATATTCACATACCCCAAAGACAATATCTACAATATCCCATTGGTGAACAAGAAAGTGCCATGTCTAATGAAAGACGAGTGCAACGGTAAAATAATCACAGAATTTATCGGTTTGAGATCGAAAATGTACAGTGTGAGAGTTGAATGTAAAGATGCTGTTAAAAAGGCCAAAGGTGTCTTGGAAAATGTTGTTAAGAACACAATTTGTTTCGACGATTATTTGGAGTGTTTGTTTGATAGCAAGGATGCTGTTAGAAATCAAAATGTAATTAGAGCCAATAGTCACATTGTACATAGTGTAAGTCAAACTAAAGTGGCTCTTACTAGCGCAGATGATAAGAGACACATTTGTGAAAATAAAATAGATACCCTTCCTTGGGGACATTATTCTATAAAAACGTAGGTTTATGTAAAATGTACGCTTTGCCTGCAATAAATGTATTAAATGCACACCTGTGTTTTATTTACTTAGGTTTACATGCATGCTTAGATAAGCTGAGAGGTCATTATGAAAGGTAAGAAAACACACACATATTTTCACAGTTTTTTATTTTATTTAACTATCAATACATTTCAAACTTGATCATCTAAAAAAGTTTACTCGACGGGATTTCAAACTTAGATCTCCTGAGGTGCGGTGTCTAGAATTTTCAGGTAACCTATTCGTGCGTGTTTTCAAAACAATCTTTACACAAATATTTATTACATCCAAAGCATTTATAATAGGTTCTCGGTGTTATGTTTGAAGCTCGTTTATTGCCATACTTTGCAGAACAGGATTTGTAACATTCAACGCAACGATAGCGATTTTCTGTTCTTTTCAAGACGCATTCACCATAAACATATGGGATCGCTTCTTCTTTTTCTTCAAGCGACATTGGGGGTGTCGATGACTGCTGGAACATCCCCATTGCAGAAGATTTATTAGGAAAACGATTAAACCTTATGTCCATATTTCTGACAGATATAGTATCAACCTAATATATATGTCAGCTTGGTACCATAGCAGTGTCATAGCAGTGCCATAGCAGTGCCATAGCAGTCCAAAAAGCGGTTCAAAGCAGTCCATATCAGTGCCATAGCGGTGTCATGGCAGTGTCATATATTTGTCGATGGTTGCTGAAACATATCCATTGCAGAACATTTATTAGGAAAACGATTAAACCTAATATACCTTAGTACAAAATCCATTCGGTAAATTTACACAACTGTAGTAATACCGATTTGGTATATGTCGTCTTCAGAGAGGTTAAAGTTTGACAAGTTGCTTGGGGTCCAATAATATGAATACATGATAGATTTTTACAGTCGAATGCCTAAAGCATGTCCTATTTCATGTGTTAAGATTAATAGAAGACTTGTTTTTCCTTCAGGTAACACATCATTCACTCCAGTATGCCAATTAATCTGTATATTAATGTGCACTTCAACTGGTTTTTGAAGCTTTGAAGTTTGACTGTAGTCGATTGAATATTCCATGTTATAACATTAGTGCGCCACGTTGAATTATGAGTTTGAAATAACCCTATTACATTGTCGACAGAACATCTAGACCCCTTAATTAAATTCAAAATAAATAGTATTCGGTGTTGGTAAATCATGTTTGAAATCTGTTTAAAGCAAATATAAAATCGCTCGAATTTACAACTAAATCTATTGACGTTAAACCATGTTCACTTTCGTTCGATTTCAAAAACCCCAAACTTTGTAGTTTCGTTGCTGTTTTGTTGCAAACTGCGCACCCTATTACTAACAATAAAACAAACATTTGACACATTTTATGTTTGTAGCTGTTTCGTTTACAATGTATTACTAATGTATTTGCTTAATGATATCAACATTAGATACTGTCTTCGCACTATTCTTTCACCTCTTCCTCTCTTTCTAATTATTTTACTTGAATTAAGCTAGCTGAGTCTCTACTTACTTTACCCGTACGTCGTTTGTTGTCAGATTGGCCGAGCGGTCTAAGGCGCTGGATTTAAGCTCTGGTTCCTGTAAAGGAGCGTGGGTTCGAATCCCACATCTGACACTTGTTTTATCTTCTACTGACATGCTGTGTCATTGCATTAACAAATTCTTCGCATAGGTAACCATAGGTACACATATAAAGTAGTGTAAATGTGCTTACTGGAAATAAAACAACTTTTCTTAAACAACCATATATTTTTCATACATTTATTACAATTTTTAATTAATCAATAGACTTTGTATATTACATTGCTGTGAAACATATACATTTACAACATATTTTACAACTGTAATTGAAACAGTAAATAGTTTTGTTTGATTCAGAAGGCTTTGTACCCTTTTGCAGACTCATCGTCGATACTATTAACATCAAAGCAGCTCATTTCTGTAAGTGATAAAAATCGAAAATTGTTGTAGTGGCGACGTGCCATGTTTAAATTTCGCGCCACCTTCACCACAGGAAGTGGTAACATCCAGTGTCAGGGCGCAACCAGATTCCTCCCTCTCCAAAAAGTGAGAAACGGAACTGACCAGTGCTCGGACAGCATCAACGTGATAACGCGAACTGTGCATGTAATCTCTAGTTGTTTCATTGTTGTAGTTAAAAGCATTAAACTTGTTATACATTTGAGGACTTTTATTGTAGTAATAATAAATACCACAGTATGTGGTTCACCACAAAAAGCCAATGTTCGATTCCATTACAAGTCTGTTCATAGCGGTCATCCTCATTGCCATCGGATAAAATTAAAGGAAGCATCTTTGATTTGATTTGTGTTGGGCAAACTGCATATTAATTAATGAACAGATCAAACTAATAATTATGTTAATACCGTCATCAGATTACTTTCATAAATGTAATATTTTAATTTCTGTTTGACCCGCGCTAGTGGCGTCAAAATAGACTTTTCTATGTATTATTTCTTGTGTTGTGTGGGGTTTTTGTTGTATATATAAATAAAATTGATGTTATATGATTTTGATTTGATTTGTGTTGGGCAAACTGCATATTAATTAATGAACAGATCAAACTAATAATTTATGTTAATACAATTTCATATCATCACGTTACTATATAACTATTTTGTGTTTACGTACATTCTCCATGGTTTTACCGAAAACAGCTGGACCAGTTCATTACCAGTTCAGATCAGTTCAAAACTAGTCCAGACCAGTTGATTATATCTGTATATGACAGCTGGCTGTGCCATATGGCTGCAGCTATCGGTTATATTAGGCTTTTTAATGTTTTTCATATGATTAGGCGTAAACCAGGGTTTTTTCTATTCGAATCCAATCGTATACCCTCGATTCGAAAATAATCGTCTATATATTGTTGTTTCTGTTTCTCAGTTGAACAGCCCGGAGGTCATCCTGATGCCTCTTGTTTAATTTTCAGAAATGTGTTAATAAATTCTGGAAACAGACCCGTTCGTACCGATGTCCTCTGCTAAGAGCCGCCCTAATCACACATATGACCCCTGTACCAATTAGCGCTCTCTCATTTTCGGTGTGAATACATATCCCCAGATTGGTAAAACTGGGGTGATATAAATCTTGAGTTGCCAATATAATACATTTAATTAACCCCTCTTCTCCCTGTTCGAGTTGTATCGTGTAATTTTCATGACATCAGGGTGGCCAACTGGAAGCTTGTCGTATTTACACACCCACGGGTATAAACTGCAGAAATCCTGTAGTGAATTTTTTCTCCATCTTTTATCTCGTGTTAGTTTTATTGCTTCTGTTCTGCCCCAAAAAAATTTCTCTTGCGAACTCAATGGTAGCGATATAAGGAGGGGATTATCCTCTAATTCTGTGTGATATCTGAACTGATACTCACACATTTCAATGACCTCATATCCCAGCGTCTTTAACTTTTTAGTTTTGTTTCGTTTAGCCGTCATGCAAACTGGACATTCGTGATAGAAACAGCCATGAAACTCAAATATTTGTTGGGCTTGTTTACAATACCCGTCAACTTTGAACCCGCCCACACAAGTCTCTCTACCACAAGTCGCGTTTTGTATAATTATTTAGCGTTGTTTTTCTTTGTGAATCAACCATTCTAGGGCAATTTTAGACTGGTTATCACTTAATCTGCAACCCCTGCGCGGTATGATTCATATCGTATTTGGTCTAAGAAAATTGTGATGATATACTAAATTACATGTCGAGGTAATTGTTGTAGCTTCCAGGAGGGTCTCTACATTACGTCGATCGAGAAACATTTGTCTAAATTTTAAACAACCTGTTTTCACAATTTTCAAATCGGAAATACATTATTTAGCTAGTTCTTTTTGCATATCGAATGTGTTGTTTTTTGTGTTCATTGTGCCATTTTATATTATCTAATTGACTGAGTATGATTATCGTACCGCGCATAATGAGTTTAGGTTTTATATTTAATTTAGAATTAGAAGACTGGTTGTCATACACCTGTCCGTTGTGGGCCAGCACAACAACTTTTTTAAATTTCTTTCTTAACTCAACTAGTTAAACTGTTCTATTAAAATCAGATCCTGCTGCTGCTGGCCGGATATAGGTACATCATCATAAATCATATGCGATTTTCTTAACACATTCACGTTTCTGTATTGATGTGAGATAGGTGATTTTCCAGTTGAATACCTCTAAAATGGGTTTACTTTGTTTTTCCCCATTTTTCTTTTAACTTCTATTTTAAATAAAACACCCAGTATATTATTAAATTTATTATTATGTTGTACATACTACAATAGAAGGATGTGGTTTTATCGCTTGTTGATACAAAATACGTTCGTTAGTTGTGTGTTTGCCATCATGGAGTGTGAAATAATGTTTCGCATCAATATAAACGATGGTCAAGAATTTTCGTTTCCCGAGCACCCCATAATTCAATATGGCGACCAGGTTTTCATGCAATTTACAGTTGATAATTACATTTTTTCTGTTCCAATTAACATACCTCATTTCGCCGAATCTGGGGATGTTCTGCAGATATCTATTTATAAAAATCAAAATTGTATTGGCTATATCAACTATTTTTTATGAGTACATTTTCGAAAGCTTTTTGTATCATGAAAATGCATTTGGGTTGTTTGCAAGAGGTACATTTGGCACAATTATTTATGATGTAAATCTTGAAGATGGATATTTTATATCAAACCTGGGTAAATATTTTTTATTTTATTCTCTAAATTGATTAACTATTGTTCTTATTACAGATCCCGAGGAGTGAATCTCTCTCTCTCTGTCTCTCTCTCTCTGCTAGGTAATAAAACACAATAACATGGAATTATACAGTAAACACCTTTGTAAATAATATTCAAACTATTTCTACTACCACTACCGCCTAGGCACATTCTGGTTTTCTAAATTGGTTAAGTTCCTGAAGGGTGAACCTCTCTGCTTAATGTAAGTAATACAACACAATAGCCTTGATTCAATATTTATTTTTTTTAATTATAAAATTTTTGCGCGGTTCATCCTAAAACAATAAAAACAACATTTAATATAGTGGATATGTATATGTGCTCTGAATGTCAACGTGAAGAAATTCAAGCAAGCGCGGGTAAACGGCGGGAGTAACTATGACTCTCTTAAGTACAACGTAAGAGAGAAGGTGACTTGTTTATTGTGTCTGTGTTAAATGTAATTTTTGTGCACTTAGAAGCCACTGATTGTGTTGATAATAGTGTGTAATCAAAGCTAAGAGCACGGAGATCAACCCCTATTAAAATCCCGTCGCTCTACACCCCATAAGTGCCAAAAAATTAGTGATTTATATGTTTGTTTACTTTCGAATTTTAAGCTCAATTGGAATACTATGGAGCAATCCAGTGCACTTAGAAGCCACTGATTGGGTTGATAATAGCATGAAATCAAAGCTAAGAGCACGGAGATTAACCCCTATTAAAATCCCGTCGCTCTACACCCCATAAGTGCCAAAATCAGTGATTTTCATGTTTGTTTATATTCGAATTTCAAGTTCAATTGGAACATTATGGTGCAATCCAGTGCGCGTATTAATTATTACCGGCATCATTTAAATAGCCAAGAATATTAGTCGTAGACTGAACATTCTTAAGTGAATTCTAACAAACGCATCCTGATTTCGGTGGAAACTTTTAAAATTTACTAAATTTGTTAAGTTGGCGCTCCTAAAGTACTGCGTAGCTCTAAAGGCATCAATTCCGTCGTGCAAGACAACTTCGAGGCACCTTCTATCAAAAGGGGGCCATTACGGCGCTTTGCCCCCCAAGTACGAATATCCATCTACCAGGAGCACGGAAGTAAGAAGAGGAGTTTGGCCGCCCGCGTCGATCGTTGAAGTACTCCGGCAGGGAACAGGCCGTCCGCGACGATCGGTGTGGAAATTTATTCACAAGTCCGAGGCGATCGCTGCAATTTTAAGCAGCGCAGAAACAGTCCCCGTCGATCGGAGCAAATTCCAGCCACATAGCAGTCCGCATCGATCGCTGTCACACTCCTGAAGCAGAAACGGTCCGCGTCGATCGCAACAAAGCAAACAATAATTTTAAAATTTTAGCCGCATAGCAGTTCGCGGCGATCGCAAGATTTTTAACATCAATATTAATTACCTATTTTGCTGATATTGAATCTGCATTAATTACTGCAGTTTATAACCAGCGCAATAACCCATATCAGTTACATCTTTAAAGTCACCAGCACCTATATTACCTTGGAAAAAGGCATTTTTGAGAGGGATTTTGACCCAATTATTAAAAGGCCTCTAGACATTCAGAGGACTCCCCCTCTCACCTTCTTTTATATACATCCACAATGGAAGACCAGAGAGTTCACGTGTGCGTATGCGGGAGCTCTTACAAAACCAGGAAAAACCTCCAACAACACCAGGCACGGTATTGTAAAGTCTATAAGGCACAGAACGCACAGCAGCCCCTAGACGACCATAAATGCCGTATATGCGACAGGAAGTTTAACAGCTTCGCTGGCTTAAGGCAGCACATGAGGCAAGCTCACGCTCCCGAATATAATGCGGAAGGAGAAGAGCGAGCTGCACGAGGGAGAGTGACAGCATGGTCACAGTTAGAGCTGTTAGCCCTCGCGCAGGAAGAAACGAAGTACAAAGGACGTTCTTTTCTCAAAGACATGTCTGTGCTGTTTAATAAAAAGACGGATAGTGTCAAATATCAAAGAAAGTCAACGAACTATAAAAATCTTTTGGAGAGGATCCGGAGCGACTACGAGGAGGCGCCGGAGGAACGCAGCTCTGAAGAGGGGCCGAGGAGAGAGGAAGATAGTAATCCTGAGTCCCCGAATAGGACAAGGGAGAGCATGGGGGATGACGATGTGTTTCAGTCCCCCCAACCATCTACGTCGGGCACTGGAATGCAATACAGAAACAGCCCAGCGCTACGAGCCATTTCCACTTCTCAACCCGGTCCTTCGAGGAGAAGAGCGTCTGACGACACCCCACCAAGTAGAAGACTTCGGAGCCATACAGCCAGGGCGAGTCCACCTTCTACACAACGATCCCAAATAGCCACACAACCGACAACTCAAAGCGATGCCGTTATGAGAACAGCTGTGAATCAAAATATCATATTAAACCAAGAAGCCCCCCAGGACAACAGTGACGAAGTCTTCCGAGACTACTTCACTCAGAAGCTCCGTGCCAACGACCTTGAAGATTCAGATGTTGCTTTAATAAATAGTATTTTGAATGGTGGGCCTGACATTAGAGCTGCCATTGATAACGCAGTTGGCCCCCTCTATCCTAAAGCCATTAGAAGGGGTGCCACAAATAAACACATCAATCGTGAAAGGAAAGAGGCCGGACGCTATAAGGGAAAAGCGGCTGAAAGAGCCCTGAATTTTAAAAGGATGCAGCAGCTGTATAACTCAAATCAAGCAGAACTTGCCAACATCATCCTGTCGGGGAAGGATACCTCTAGCAACAAAAATAGCCCTTCCTTAGAAGCCATTGAGGACCTTTACAGAGGACTATTTGAAATAGACAGACGAGAACAAGAGGAGGGAACGCCAGATATACCAGCAATACTTCCTAAACATAACGAGATTGGTGCGCAGCTGTTTACGCCGCTCACAGACGGCGAGATAGCCAATGCTATAGCCAGCACAAAATCCGATTCGGCTGGCCCCGATGGTCTGAAAATTCGCCATCTGCGTAAAATCCCGCTGGGCCGCCTGGGACTATACTTAAATGCTTTTTTATACTGTGCCTGTATTCCAACTAAATCTATACCATGCCGCACTATCCTCCTCCCTAAAGCAGGCGATCTTACCAACCCTAATAACTGGCGCCCTATTACAATAGCCTCCATCTTCGTCAGAGTTACGAACAAAGTACTTGCACTGAGACTATCCGGCCTGCCACTTTCCAAACTTCAGGCGGGTTTCAGGAGAATAGATGGATGTCTGGCAAACGGGTTGGTGATAGACGCAGCGATTAAGAACGCGAGAAGGAGGATAAGAGCCCACAACATCTTGACGCTGGACCTAAGAAAGGCCTTCGACTCCGTGCCACATAGAGCGGTGTCAGCAGCTCTCCGTCGTTTCCAGGTGCACCCAGGAGTAATCTCCTATATCGTCAGCTCCTACGAAGGGTGCACCACGACCATTACGTGCATGGGGAAAACCACCGGCCCCATACGAATAGACAGGGGGGTCAAACAAGGAGACCCCTTGTCGCCCATAATTTTCAACATGGTGATGGATGAGATGCTGGCTTCATGGGAAGATCTTGATGCGGGTTTACCAATAACTCAAGAAGGGATGAAGATACCGGCACTCGCCTACGCAGATGATCTTGTGATCCTTGGGTCATCTGTGGGGGAGACCTCCATTCTTCTTAGGAAATATATCGCTTTCCTGGACCGAAAGGGTCTCCAAATCAATCCCACCAAGTGTACGGCATTGTCAGTGGGCGTAGTACCCAAGTTAAAGAAACTGTTCGTGGGATCTACACCTAAGTTCTACGTCAGAGGAACTCCAATACGTCAAATTCAACCAGACGAATATTTCAAATACTTGGGACGGAACTACGGCTTCATGAGGGTGTACAAAGAGAACACCACTGACCTCAAAGAGCAAGCTCTCAGGCTTATAAAATCCCCCTTGAAGCCACAACAGAAGCTAAATTTGTTGAAAAAGTTTGTCATCCCCAAGGTGATATATACGTATCAATCCCCCACCATCTCGAAAAAGGCACTACTGGGAGTCGATAAAATTCTAAGATGGGCTACCAAGAAATACTGCATTTGCCCAACCCCATCGCTAATAGCTACAATCCTTCCAATGCTAGAGATGGCGGTTTGGGCATTATGCCTATGGCGGACCGCATCCCTCAAATTCTACTCAACAGAATAAACAACCTTCGGGAGGCGGAATTCCAGCACGTCACCCAGGTTCTTGATGGCGAGTATGGTAGAAGATATGCCATCGACTGGGGAAGATCGGGACCACAAGGAAAAACCGCAAGGAAATTAACAACAACTGGAGCCAGGCCCTTGAAAACTCTTTCAGCGGTAATGGATTGAGACAGGGAAATACATCTACAGTTAGCTCGTCGTGGATAAGGACCCCCCTAAATGGTGGAGCGAAGGGACTTCTGTAAAGCTATCCAACTACGAGGAAACGTGCTGCCTACCGCTGGCACAGCATACAACCGCGGTCCTCGCGGCAAAATGCAGGGCAGGATGTCAGAAAACAGAGTCTCTTTCGCACGTTCTGCAAGGATGTCCCGCTACTCATTGGCCTAGAATTAGGAGGCACGACGAGGTGGTTAGCTACCTTAGAACCATCGGCGAGAAGAAGGGTTGGACCGTCCACGTGGAGCCTAACATATGGACGGCCAACGGAGAAAGAAGAAAGCCGGACCTACTATTCAAAAAGGATGGCACATAATAATATCTGATGTCGCTATCCATTGGGAGGGTCCCTAGGGGGCTGGACGTGGCCTATGCACATAAACAGGCGATCTATTCGGACGTCAACTTCATGGAAGGGCTCCGCAGAGCTCACCCACACACGACAGCAGACGTCCTTCCTTTGATCATCGGAGCAAGAGGGATATGGTGCTCGAGAAACAGATTCCTCATGACCAAAATTGGCGCAGAGAACCAAGACGCCATGCGCCTGGTGGACAGAACCATCTTTGGGAGTATTGTCATCCACAGTGAATTCCTCCCGGTCCACCTGGCGTAGAGCACATGATCCAGACGCCCTTCGCAATATCCATCAGCGAGGAGGCTAAGCGTTTAGCCTAGATGAAATTACATCTCTTAACGAGACCCGCGGAATTAGAGCGCCCCATGCGCACAATCAACTAAACTCTCCTTTTTTTAAACTGTTGTATATGTATATGTGTTTATGTGTATATATATTTTTTTACAATGTTGTATATGTATATGTGTGTATATATATGTACTATGCTGCTTTTATACAAATGAACAAATTTTTATTATTATTGTAAGCCGATGGCGGCTAAAGCCAAAATATTGTACGCATAAGTAATAACTTGAAGGAAGCAGGGGCCAATCATATAACACAGGTCATAAATTCCGAATATGGTACAAAGGTGCGCAGACGCCCTCGCAGAACTCAAGAAAAGGGGAAACACGGCGAACGAGATTAAGAACAATTGTAGCCAGGCCTTGGAAAACTCGTTTAGTGGGAACGGGCTTCGCCAGGGGAGCTCTAACGCCATCAGCTCCTCTTGGATTAACAACCCCCCGAAGTGGTGAAGGGGTACGATTATTGCAAAGCTATCCAGTTACGAGGCAACGTACTCCCCACCGCAGGGACAGCTTACAATCGGGGGCCGCAGCAAGATGCAGGGCGGGATGCCATAAAACGGAGTCCGTTTCCCACGTCCTCCAGGGCTGCCCAGCGACGCATTGGCCCAGAATACGTAGGCACGACGAGGTTGTCAGCCAGCTCAAGGCTATGGGAGAAAAGAAGGGCTGGACCGTCTTCGTCGAGCCGAACATATGGACATCAGATGGGACCAGAAGAAAGCCAGATCTCCTCCTCAAGAAAGACGGCCATATAATAATATCAGATGTAGGAATACATTGGGAAGGGCCGAGAGGACTGGATTCAGCGTACGCCGACAAACAGGTAACCTACTCCGGGATTAATTTTATGGAGGGACTCCGGAGAGCACATCCGTATACCACGGCGGATGTCCTTCCTGTAATTATAGGAGCCAGGGGAAACCTGGTGCCAAAAGAACAAATACCTAATGGAAAAAATCGGTGCCAACAACACAGATGCCAAACGCCTGTGGAGAGGACTATTATGGGGAGCATCATCGTTCACTCGGAGTTCTCCCGCTCCACCTGGCGCAGACGCAATGAACACGCCGTTCCCCAGACCCAGCAGCAGCGAGGCGGGTAGGTGGACAATATCGACCCTACCAGAAAGGGTATACGGGACTCCCATAGACGCCCGCGCATTACTAATTGCTAAGTGCGAAATCTATATGAACTAATTATACCAACTTGTCACACTAACATTGCTATTGTCAATAACCTTGGTGAAATATGTAATGATTGTTATGATATGCTATGCGAAATTATTGTATTATTTTTGTATTGTCGTTGTGATTGTCATTGTTTACTATTGTAACATGCACTATTCTATATTGTGGTGTATTTCTCTATTTTTTAAATTGTAAGCCGATGGCCGGCTAAAGCCAAAATGTTACTGACTTGTTCGTAATAAACTACTACCGCGGTACCGAACGCACGCTTTTCAAGCGCGCTCCGCTAACAGTGTGTCCGGGTGACATGCGTGATAGTGCCACCAGATGCGGCTAGTGTTTATGTTTGTGTGTACAAAAAATCAGACGTTTCCATCTATTGGAATTCG
>CALNHX010009578.1:0-48506 GCA_940337035.1 Agriotes lineatus | reverse complement strand
AAAATTTGAGTAGAGTTTCTATAATTCTAGTAGGTTTATGACCTTTTATTAACGCCACTTCATCATCGTTCATGTATTGCGTTTCATTATTTGCTTCTTTCAAATCTTTCAAACTAAACTCAAATCTTTTTGTAATTGTAACGGATTCACTTAACTCATCATCGTTTTCAAAGAATACTTCATTTATCTCAAACCTTTTCTCATCTTGTATATCTAAGTTAATTGTTGATATTAACTTCAATTCATTTGATACTAATTATCTTGGTTAAAATTATTTTTAAAAGAAACTTCATAGCATTGTTTTGCATCTACAAATTTCATTATTTCGTTATTGAAATTCAAATTAGTTTTAACTTTATACATCCAATCCATGCCTAAAATTGATGTAGTATTCAATTGATTAATAATCAAAAATACTATTTTGTGTGTTGAATTTCTCACATTTACTAACATTAAAGCCTGTTTTTAACTTTCTCAATTCCCCCCAGTGATACCTTGAATTGTTAAACCTACGGCCTGCTGAATTGTGTAACAAATGTCACTTTAACGGCCTGGACATTTTTTTGAAATCTATTGTTGTTTTCATTTCTGAGAAACGCCAATTTTGGCCGTTTTGCGCCACATTTCCACGATAACATTTGAATGACAACGGTTGTCAAGACTAATCCGTGTTTAGAAATGATTTTTTAAATGCAGTATCAGTAAGATACGGACCTATTGTTTTGAATGTAATATAAATATGAATGGTGTAATCTATAGTATGAGCAACAAGTAACTCCATCAAAGATACCTTTGGAATTTTGAAGTCATGTGTATTATAACACCAGAAAATTAGAAGCTGTCATATTATTATGTAATAATTTTTTGTCAATAATTTCTGAATAATTTATTTTAAAAATGTTACCAGAACATAAAATATTTATAATAGAAGCATATTTTCGAAATGGACAATGATAGTTGGCAGTACTCTGCACATGCTTGTTTAAACGAATTTAGAGAAAGATTTCCTAACGTTGAAATATTAGCAACGGACTCTTTTTATCAAGTACGACGTACTGTAGCTGCTTTCAGGGAAACTGGTAGTGTAGCAGACAGAGCAAGAACTGGTAGACCACGTGTAAGAACTGCGGAACAAATTGCAGATGTCTAAAATCGAATGCAAAACGAACCTCCACATCAATCCGAAGGCTTGCTTAAGAAGTGAATTTGAGTTATGGTACTTGCCGTACAATTCTAAAAAAAGATTTAAATATGCATCCATACAGACTACAAATGTATCAAGAGCTCTTACCTCCAGATTATAATAAAGAAATTTTATACTGGAACTGGTTTTTGCAACATTTAAATAATGTTTTGAATTTTACTTGTTTCTGATGAGTCGTTGTTTTACTTAAATGGCTATATTAATTCACAAGTAACGCGCTTATGGAGCGCTATTGATAATCCACATTTCTTTCGTGAAAATTCTTTGCATTGCCATAAAATAGACGTTTGGGTAGCGTGCTCTCGCCCGAAAATTATCGGACCAATATACTTTGAAGATACAGTAAATACCGAAAGATATCAAAATAACATTCTTGAAGAATTTGTGGATTAGCTTCATGACGATGAAATTCGACAAGGATACTTCCAACCAGATAATGCAACACCTCATGTAGCTGGAACCACGTTGGAACATCTACAGCAGTTCTTTGATGACCGATTAATTTCAAAAGATCTTTGGCCACTCAGATCTTGTGATCTCATCTTTTTGGATTTATTTTTATTTCCACTTCGAAAAAATTCAGTATTTAAAACACCTGTTCATACGATGTTAGAACTGAAAGAAGGGATCACCGAGGCATGTGATGCAATAACACCTGAATTGTTGGAACCTGTATTCGAAAACATGAAACGACGTGTGAGACTGTGCTTGCAAGAAGAAGGAAGGCATTTTCGGCACCTCTTGTAAATGTGTATAAACTGTAAAATGTTAACATTTCCAAACATTTAATTTGTTTACAGACTGAAGTGAGGTAATGTGCCTAACCTGCAATTTAATTTAGTAGTGTCTAACACAAACGATATACTAATTTTATTTCATTAATTTTGTTCTAAATGCTCTCAGTTGTAATTTTAATTTTCTGTTTATTAAATTTAGGAAGTTTCCTTACAACTTACAAGACTGCATTTTTTAATTTAAACCTCAATAACGTCATTGACAAGAATCAACAAGAATTGAATATAATTTTCTGGTGTTATAATACACATGACTTCAAAATTCCAAAGGTATCTTTGATGGAGTTACTTTTTGCTCATACTATAGTTAGCGTCGTGTAAGTACCTCAGAGATCTATAGTTTTAATATTTTTCTTGAGAGAGGTGTGGAACTCCAAGAATTCGTAGTTGAAGACGGATTCACATTTTCAGGCAGGTATTTTTTGGATAACTCACACATTTGCTCTAAAATAGCACATGATATGCAGATAATCGTATTTCTTACAAATTTGGAAGATGTGCTAGATGGTAATAGTATAAAGCGACTGTAGTAATAGTAATGAAGTATTTTATTCTGTGTGTTATTGCAGGGTTGTAAGTTTATGTGTAATTTATTGTAAACAAATTAAAATTAAACATTTCATAGTAGTTTACCATGCAAGTGCGTAAAGCTACTCTTTAGGCACGAGTGGGGTAGATATAAACGCGAGTGAGCGAGCGTTTTAAGCCTCGCGAGTGACTAAAGATGCTTTACGCATGTGTATCGTACAATATTTTATCTACGATAGAATTTGGAAAACACGGTAAATATAAAAAAAAATTAAATGTAAATTAGGATTACCAGCAACCGGTTGTAATTTTGCGTGTTTTAAAAATTTTATAACACTTGCCTAATGAAATCTTTTAAACACGTTACTACTGGCGACGTAAACTAATGAAAACATTAAGCAGTCGTTTTACAAACTTAAAACTGCCAACTAAAAGGCAATTTTACACATTATCGTAGATAAAAGTTATTTGTTTTATTAGATATCTATACCTAAATGTAGTAGTTAAAAATGTACTAAAGGAAGTGCAATGTGATTTTATAGCCTTCGCCCAGAAGAAGTTACTCGGAAACACCTTCTTGAAAGCTACAACTAACGATTCTTTCCCGTTGTTTATGGATACCAACCCTCTACCAACCCGCACAGGCCAGCGTGGTAGAGTATGGCCAAAACCCCCCCTTTAATGAAAATGTCGATTTCCGAAAAAAAACCCCAGGTGGGTCGAGCGAGACGCTCGGAATCCCGCATTGGCAAGAAATTGTCAGTCTGCTCCAAGGAATATGGGGGGAGCAAGAAGTCGAACAAACAGAACAACAGAAAACAAAAGAAGAAAAAAATGCTATTTGTAGCCACATTCAACATCCGAACCATGTCAACACAAGACAAACTAATCGAACTTGAAAATGAAATAGAAAACATAAAGTGGAATACTATAGGTATATCCGAGGCAAGAAGACTAGGAGAAGGATGTATAACATTGAAAGCAGCTCATAAATTATTCTACAAAGGAAAAGAAGACAAAAGAATCGGAGGTGTTGCGATACTAATAAACAAAAACATAAAACACAGAGTAATACAACAAAGAAGTATATCAGAAAGAATAATATTCATAGACATTCACATTAATAAGAGAGATAAATGTAGAGTAATCCAAGTCTACGCTCCAACAAAAGACCACGACGACGAGGAAATAGAAGAATTCTATGAAGAAATCAACATCGCACTTCATGAGAAACCCCCAAAGGACATAATATTAATGGGAGATTTCAACGCGAAAATTGGAATAAAGAATAACGAAGAAGAGACATTCCTAGGACCATTTGGTCTAGGGACAAGAAATGAAAAAGGAGACGATCTTGTGAACTTTGCAAATGAAAACAGCTTACATATAATGAACACCTATTTTAAAAAACCTCTTGGAAGACGATGGACTTGGCAGAGTCCAGATGGCAGGACAAAAAACGAGATCGACTTCATCATAAGTAACAACAAAAATATAATCCTTGACACAGGAGTCATCAACTCCATAAATGTGGGAAGCGATCATCGTATGATAAGAGCCAAAGTGTACATAAACACTAAACAGGAAAGACGAAAATTAATAAACACACATAAAAATATCGAAACAGACCAACTAAAAACAAAAGCGACCCAATACCAAGAAATCTTACAAGAACGCTCTACATCTATAACAAACATCGAGTCCCTTGATGAATACAACAGAAGTCTAACAAAAAATATTATCGAAATATCCCAAACACTATCAAAGAGTAAAAGAAATAAAGAACAAAAATTAAGACAAGAAACAATAAATCTAATAGATAAACGGAAGCAAATGAGGAAACAAAACACAGATGACAGGGGAGATATGATCTCAATAAATAAAACAATAAAACAAAAAATTAGACAGGATATTAGGAGTTACGAAATGGAAAAAATAAAAACTACACTAGAAGAGGGGAAAAGCCTAAAACAAACCTTGAAATCTATGCCAGAAGGCAAAAGTCAAATAACAAAACTTCAAAATGAAAACAATGAAATAATAACAGAAAAAGAACAGTTAAAAGAAACAGTGCAAAAATACTATGGAAAATTATACGATACGCAAGTAGATCCACCACCAAACAAGAAAGAAGAAAATAGAATTAAAATTCAGAATGTAGGATCAGAAGACATTCCTAGCATAACCATAGATGAGATACAACATGCACTAAATAAAACGAAAAACAGAAAATCGCCGGGAGAAGACGAAATAGTGGTGGAAATGCTGAAACATGGAGGCCTTCCAGCACTAAAACTACTACAACAACTGTACGAGAAATGCTTGACTGAAGGCCGAATACCGGAAGATTGGAACAATGCACTGGTGGTAATGATATTCAAGAAAGGAAACAAGGAATTATTAGGAAACTATAGACCTATAAGCCTCCTTTCTGTGTTACATAAATTATTTACTAGAATACTAACTGAACGACTATCTAACAAACTCGACTGCTACCAACCCCGTGAGCAGGCGGGATTTAGAAGTGGATATAGCACCATGGATCATCTACAGGTAGTAAGAACGCTAATAGAGAAGGCAAATGAATATAATATAGAACTATGGATAGCCTTCATAGACTACGAAAAGGCGTTCGACACCATTGAAATATGGTCGGTCTTGAATGCATTAAGCAACTGTAGAATAGACGAAAAATACACTAAAATTATAAAAAATGTGTATGAAAATGCCACCTTCCAAGTCTTGCTCGAAGAAGAAAAAACAAACAAAATACGGGTGAGGAGAGGAGTCCGCCAGGGAGACTCTATGTCACCAAAATTGTTTACGTTGGTCTTGGAGGATCTCTTTAAAGAACTTAATTGGGAACAGAAAGGTATCCTAGTTGACGGTGAAAGGCTCAACCATCTCCGCTTTGCGGATGATGTTGCAATATTTAGTGAGTCCCCAGAAGAGCTGCAGGAAATGATAAATGAACTCCAAATAATTTCACAAAAAGTCGGTTTAAAAATAAATATTGCCAAGACTAAATATATCACTAACCAAACAAACATGGGAAACAACACAGAAATGACAATACAAAACCAAATATTAGAGAGAGTGGATTCATATATATACCTAGGTCAAACAGTAGAAGTAACAAAAGCAAATCTTAAGGCGGATCTAAAACGAAGAATATCACTCGCGTGGGCCAGTTTCGGAAAACTTCAAAAAACATTAACATCAACACTACCAAACACAATTAAAGCCAGAGTGTTTGACCAATACGTATTGCCTGTTTTCACGTATGGAACGGAGACCTGGGCTTTAAATAAAACGATTGTGACTAGACTACGGATTACTCAAAGAGCAATGGAAAGGCGCATGATAGGCATAACACTCCGAGACCATATAGAAAACGTAGAAATAAGAAAAAGATCGAAAGTAACGGACGTGATATACAGAACATGCAAACGAAAGTGGAACTGGGCCGGACACATTGCCAGATTAAGTGACAATAGATGGACAAAGAAAATAATAGAATGGAGACCTCGACACCACAAAAGAGGAATAGGACGCCCACAAACCAGGTGGACAGACGACATAAAAAGACATGTAGGCGGAAACTGAATACAAATAGCTCACAACAGAACAGAATGGAAACGACTTGGGGAGGCCTACATCCGACGATGGATGGATTGGCTTTGATGATGATTATTTAAATAAAAATAGAAAATATAAATCGCTAAAAAGATACGTTGTTTAAAGCACCAGTACGATAATTTAAATTAAGCTTTCAGACCATTTCCTTCGTAAAACTTAGTTGGAGGTAAATTCATGATAAGATCTTCCCCAATTGGTATATTTGCACGTTGTAGAACCGCTTTCTATTTTAACAATACCAAGCCAAATCATAAGCAATAATAACGAATAAATTAATCAACAAATTATGCTGTGAACGTAAATAATGTAAATGAGAAAATACACGAAAAAACTAGCAGGAAACTGATCAAAAAACACACTAGAAAATAAAAGTAAAAAATACACGGGAGGGTTATATTCTTGTGGTAAAATGTTAAGGAACGTCGTAAAATTTAATCAAATATTTGCATTGTAGTCAACGTAGTAACTGATGTTACATTGTAAATTTGAAATTCCCGCTCGTGGGTATACAGCGCTCTGCGGAGCATCGCGAAACTTCACATATGCCCAGGCACGACCATATATCTAATACTTACTATATTGCTAGCGGCTATGAGTGGGAAACTCACCGATGAAGTGAGACACACAACCAACTCCTTCATGTATACGGTGAGCTGTGCGCAAGCGCGGCGGCGTCGTCCGCCCAATGGAGAAGTGGTTTAAAATTCGCTTCTAAAGGCGGAGTTCGAATTCCCACGCATGCGCACGAGACGCGTTATACTCCAAGTGATACTATGTCGGCGCCGTAAAGGTGCGTATACACGAGCGCGCCGAGCCTGCAATGCAAGATGCAACGAACATCTTGCGCGCTCGTATAGACGGGACTTACAACACGCGCAGCGCCGTTTCTGCAACGACGCTGCACATGTTCGCAGTTACCCGTCTGCTGTCGGTCTTTTGACGCGCCATCAAAGAAACCCCTCGGCGCATTGTGTACGTCTTTTTAGTTGCCCTATGTTAGCTGACGCGCGCAGACGAAAATTTTGATTTGTTTATGCCTTTTATAGATTATTATTAATATTAAAATGGAGTGGTCGGAAGAGAGTTTATTAAATTTAATTGATATCTATAAAGCGCAACCTGTGTTGTGGAGTCCTACAGACGAAAATTATTTAAAAAAAAAACAAAAAAGCCGATGCCTGGAGGGACATTTCATCCACAATCGGTCGCTCGGACGAAGAGTGCAGGAAAAAAATTATATCCCTGCTATCTTCGTACAGGCGAGAGAAGGCAAGAATAAAAACATCAACGGGCACAGGAACAGGTAAGCCATTCAACAAAGGATAATTTTTTGTTGAAATTCATTTATTTAGTTGTATTTGTTGATGTTTTTAATCATATTAACACGTATTGTTAAAATTGGTTCATGCTGACCAATTTTGGGATACTTTTCAAAGATAATTTAGTTAAATAAATATCTATTCGTAGAAGCAAAGAAAAAGATTCAAACAATTCAAAATAAATTGTACATCGCTACTACTAGCCAAGAAAAGTAAAAATTCGTAATATTAGTACATAATATTTATTAGAATACGACTAAACTATCCTGTACATTTGAAATAAATTTATTTCGTTATTACAGGTACTTCACAAGTATATAAGAGCCGGTGGTTTGCTTTTGAGGCTTTTCGATTTTTGGAGGATCGCGACAAACCAAGGCAGAGATTCGATACGGTAAGAAAAATACAAATTACAATATTAAAAATTATGCATATCTATTTTGCCATTCAGCTCCTTCCTTAATGCAATAAGTTGCTATTTCATTTCTAATTTCTTCAAATACTACTGCGGATTTTCTGGGTCTTCTTTCTATTGGGAACATGGATGTTATCTCTTTATCATGCCTCCATGAACCCGGCACCAATTCTCCCTCGTTCTCATAGTCCAGTACACCGCGAGGTGTATATACATGGGATGAATATCGTCTCAAATAATTATGCAAATAAACAATTGCTGCCACAACTAACTGAGCCTTCTCAGGTTTTAACAGCATTGGTTTCCTTAAAACTCTAAACACGGAACTGATTATCCCAAAAGCATTTTCAACTACTCTACGCGCTCTACTGAGTCGATAATTGAAAATGCGTTTAGATGATCCCCGTGGATGGTCTCCTGCATAAGGCTTCATTACGTTTTCTGAAAGTGCAAAGGCACTATCAGCTGCAAAAAATAAGGCACTTTTACTTGTTGTCCAGGCAATTCGGTTGGTGCTGGCAATCCCAGAGTATTATTTTTTAACCTTCGGTAGAGCTCTGTATCTTTGAAGATTCCACCATCGGAAATTCTTCCCTGACATCCAATATCAGCAAATAAAAAGTTATAGTCGCCATCTACTAATGCGAAGAGCACAATACTGAATTGCGACTTGTAATTAAAAAATTCACTACCGGACTTTATTGGTGATTGTATTACAACGTGTTTCCCATCAATAGCACCTGCACAATGGGGAAAATTCCATTCATCTTCAAATATCCTGCATACTTCCATCCACTGTGAAGGGTTTGTGGGATGCTTAAACAAAAATTTAGCCATTAATGGTAATAGGACTACATTCATGTAATAAACATATACAAGTATTGAAATAAAACAAAAAACCGTATATTTAATCGTAATATCTATTATTTACTCATGTTTCATTGTACTTTATAGGAACCTGATGAGGATGTCGTAACCGAGCAAACGGTTGATGAATCAAGTGTGGTAATACATACAGAAGAAGCAGATAGGGAATTCACCCCTCCAATACCTCCACCAAAAAGGATAAGTAAGCAGCAAAAGCAGAGTGATAGCACAGCACTCCTAGCGAGTGCTGTCAATATTTTAGAGAGTACCGCTGGAAAGTTACATTCTAGTAGTTTGGAAGACCCTGAAACGAAAACTTTCTGCGCTTTTTTAGCGTCCAAGATGATGAATTATTCTGCTGTTACCAAGCGAATGGTACAACATGCGATCTACGATTTACTTATAAAAGCAGATGTGGGAGCATTGGAAACTGCTGCAAGGCGAGAGCAGTTATTTTCGCCTATATCATCATATCCGAGGGCTGTACCTTCCTACACGGCAGCTACGCAACCTCATTCTCATTTTGAAGAATTTCATCCCTCAACTTCATTCGCTTCAACTTCCACGCCACGGTCATCTCCGACAGAGCTTCCAACTATCCCTCCACTTGTCACTACATTCCCTCCTCATACTTCTATATCCCAACATATTCCTTCCATTTCAGCTTTAATACAACATTCTGTCCATACTCCTTCCCCGTCTGATTCATGTGAAAGTCAATATTCTGACGACCTGAACGAGTATATATAATTATTCCTTCCTGTTTTTCCTTTTTTTTCATGTTGTTTTGATTTAGTACGTAAGTGTTTCAAATAATGAAATATCTTAAATTTCATTTTCCAAACTATGTAGGTCTTAGTGCACTAACAAATAAAGTACGTTCAACCTATTTTTTTTATTTCATACTACTCAAATTTATGAAGTAAATAAAGCACGAATTTAAAAACATTTTGTCTGTGTTAGTATTGCAACGCATCTTACCTTAATGTATTCTTTCAAAACTTCGACGATTGCTGAACAAACTTCTGGTATTATTTTTGAAATGGCTTGCTTAGAAATTCGAAACAGATATTGGAGGCTGGTATATGAATCCCCTGTTGCTAAAATCGCAAAGTCACTGCTAACCTGGAATACAAATTTATACATCATTTACTTTAAATTTTAGTAGACACTTTACTAACCTATCTTGAACTGAAATAGGCTCTCGCATATTCGTAGTAGTTCTTTCAATCATCGGTCCAATTTTCATTAATAACTGTTCAAAACAACAGGGGCTCATACGAGTAAAATTTTTATATTGACCACTAATTTCTTGACATTTCAAATCACTTAATAACTCAGTGCCTGGCCGCTGCTTGTATAATTTAGTATTCCACCATCTTCGTCGTCTACGTCTGTTTCGCTTCCTTTTTAAAATATCATATGCCGCACACACTACAACAACACTACTATAATTTGCTTTCAAAAATTTTCAGCTCATTCTTATTTCGTTCCACTTTTGACGTAATGGTTTCTAATTCCTTTTCAATAGTGTTATTTTCTGTACCAATTGTC
The DNA here is from genome assembly GCA_940337035.1 of Agriotes lineatus. Taxonomy (NCBI): domain Eukaryota; kingdom Metazoa; phylum Arthropoda; class Insecta; order Coleoptera; family Elateridae; genus Agriotes; species Agriotes lineatus. The sequence continues at coordinate 38,186 of CALNHX010009578.1, read as the reverse complement.
CTTATAACTGTTCCCGTGCCCTGATTATAAGTTTTTCATTTTTTGTTTCAAATGTTATTAACTTAGCTTCAATCGTGTCTATTTTTAATGAAATTGTAGTTTCTACTTTAGATACCTTATTTACAATTTTCTGATTACTCGTAGTCATTTTCTCTTTCATTTCCTGATTACTGGCTTTTACTATAGATCTAATTTCCTGATTACTAGTAGCCATGTGGTTTCTACTACAGATTAGGGATGGTTGTCAATTCCCGGACCTACTCTTTTGAACCTAGTTCGGTTGCCGGAGTAGGTGCATCTGGTTCGGCGCTCGTTAAAGAGTAGGTCGCCTGATCCGGCGTTCCTTCCATGAATCGAACCGCTGCGCTGTGCACCTATAAGCCGAACCGCGCCAGCCGCGGAGCGGCGGACCTGTAAACGGAATGCCGGACTCGCGCACCTAGGAGTGATCCATCGTTCCTTCAATGAATCGAACCGTTTTGCACCTAAGCCAAACCGCCCCAGCGCTAAAGAGCGCGGAGCGGCGGAGCTGTGGAACGAAATGCCGGACTTTCGCTCCTAGGAAGTGGATCGGATCGCTCCTCTTTCTCGGACTGCAAAGACGTCGAATTTGAAATCGGAATGGAAATGGATCGTTGCGGTTTGCACTTTGCAATCGTTCGTAACTGACTAGGAACTGCATAATTTACCCAAGGAATTTCAGATTCGGATTCGGAATTGCGGGATCGTTATGGCAATGCCTCGTGTGTTGTGCCAAAATCATAGACCATGTAGGCTACTGTAAGGTATATATAGAAAAATGGAAAACATTCATAATTTTAAATTGTAATAGACATATTTAATTGTAATAGTTATTGATGCCCTGCTAATGCAATCATAGAAATCTTTTACAATTGAAATAGACGACTCAGCAAAAAGTTCCGACCGGAGCCGTCGGATTCAAATTAAAATCACGTCCCCTACATTAACATTTGAGTCATAACATGCGACTGTAGGTGCAGACCCGTCCGAGATCCGACTCCGACCGCTCCAGCGTACGGCGAGACCTGCTATTTCCCGGTGACCGCGAGCGGAACTGAACCTAGTTTCTTGCACCTAGTTCGGAGTCGGAGTCGGATCAGGTGCACTTGATTCCTTAGCGGAACAGGTTTTACCATCCCTACTACAGATACTTTATTTAAAATTTCTTGCATCATTCGCATCAAGTTGTTGTCATTAGATGCACTAACTGATGTGCTAGCCTTTTGCATTTGATGTCCTTCCGTGTTTACTATGCTATCCCCTTGTTCTAATAGAATTCCCTCCATTTTATTTAGTTTTCTTGCCGGTTTTTTTAAAACCTGACCTTAAATTCTTATAATAGTACTCACCTTACCGTTTTAAATTGTATTACACGATTTGGTGTATTCCTACAATTTTCTAAATTCTCGCGCTCCACGTTTCGACAAAATTTTATGTATAATTTTCTCGAGCCCCACGTTGAGCGCCAAAATTGTTATATATTTTTGGTCACAGCTCCAATTGAGTTGCCAAAATTATTATATAACAAATATTAAATGGATATCTAGCTCGTTGAAGCTCTTTGATCTTTTAAAATCTGGGTATACCGTAGCACAGCATGCCACAAACACAAGCACTTGTACGTTTTACTGGTTGAAGCAAAAATTTGCTACTTCAAATGGCTTCACACAATCTTGAAGTTCTAATCTAAATAATAGTTGTGACCTTTGGTCAAATTTGATCGTAAAAAAGGTTGTTTTGCTATTACGTATCAAATATACAAATATTACTTTTACAATTAAAGGAAATATAGCCCTTTAACGTGATTATTGAAACGTAGATTATTATTTTCAAGATACTTTTCACTTCGTGTAAACAACCACACTGGTTGCCCATTACTACTACCACCAGTTATCTACACACAACTGTTATCACATGATACCCATTAGATATCTGAATATTATTATTGAATTAATTAAGCATCCACACAGCATGCAGCATTACAGTTACAACTAATTACGTTGGCAGCCAGGAATGAAAAATCAGAAAGGTGCCTCGGGGGAAGGGTACTCCCAACACGATAACGACAGCATACAGAACCTTGCATAAGCAAGTACGGCGGGAACACGTAACGACAATTTGTGCCTCGCAGCAAAACTAGGCATTTTCGAGCCGGTGTCTTTTTCAAATCCCTAACAACGGTTAATGCATAACTTATGCGACGACACGATAGATCAACAACAAACCGAATAATACCATTTATGCTGGACCGAAACGTACGATTACTTTTCCCGATGGGTTATCACTGCGTCTTCGATACTTGGTGCACCACTGCACTCACTGCTCGACAGTTAGCACTCGAATTGCCCACCAATGGCTGCTGCTGGGGAGGCCGCTTACACAGAACAACTCCGTTTGGCTACATAAGGTCAACTGCCACGTTAAAAGAAAAAACGCTACCGAAATTGAGAGGAGAGACGCACGGGCAGGACGCTAATGCGCTCCGTAAAATGTACAGCTGCATGAACAAATGGTCAACTGTCTTGATAAACGACACGCGTGTGAGGCCAATACGTTTGTGTGCTCTCTTCCACTCAAACAAATGATTCATTTTAACGCCGCAGTACCTTCGCACAAAACAACGACCCGCCGTAGGATCACGGGGAAGCGGTTCCATGTAGGCACAGGATTTGAAATGCGCTCTACGAGAACGAGCTGTCTTAATTCGTAAAGTAAATGCGGATTTTCACCTTGCCTGAACAGGATGTATCGATAGATCCAAAAAAAGTGATCCTCGGCGGGCTGTGGAAATTCAAACGTATAAATAATATGTTGGTGGCACTGTAAGTCTATGTCAAATTCGAGGTTAACAGGTTAGATTTTGCGTCAGTCTGTGTCAAAACTGACGCAAAACCTAACCTGCTAACCTCGAATTTGACATAGACTTACAGTGCCACCAACATATTATTCATACGTTTGTCTTTCCACAGCCCGCTGAGGATCAGTTTTTTTTATCTCTCGATATTATTAATAAAAACTGGGTAAAGCGCCTGCAGAGGTGGGAATTCATTTCCGAAAGGCTAGCTCGATTATTCTCAATACGGCTTTAAAGCTGGACGTGGAGTACAAGATTGTATATTTTCATTAAAGCAAGTAATGGAAAGCCGCTAAGTCATGACTAGTCTCTAGCTTTATGTTTTATTGATATGCGTAAAGCATTCTACTCTGTAGCAAAAGAAAAGATCTGGGAAGTACTGAAAAAGAATGGCGTGAGCAGCGATTTATTACTGTCAATAATGAGTATATATAAAACATTCGAAATTAGGTAAGAACAGGAAATCTATGTCCTGAAGAGTTTACTACAACAATGGGAGTACGCCAAGGTGGTATATTAAGTCAGCTGCGGTTCATAACGCTGATGGATAAAATTTGCAGGAAGTACACAAAATAACTAAAGATGGGTTATACAAACATGGAACCTGAGATTATCAGAGCTAATGTATGCAGACGACCTAGTGTTTATAACAAAAGCTGAGGACGACCTACAAAATTATTTGACACACTGGTATGTAAAACTAAAAGAAAACGGATTAAAAATAAACAAATATAAAACGGTAGTTAAAGAAGCTGTGTGGCGCAGATGGGTAAGCGCCAGGCTTGCAGTAAGCAAGTCCTCGGTTCGAATCCCGCTGGGGTAGGAATTTTTCTGTATGTGGCGATTAGAATCGCGCTCAGGAAGCCATTCAAGTTGGGCACCAAATTAACTGTACTCTACTCAGAACCACAGACCTAAAAGATAGAGTAACAAGGTCAACACATCACCAAGACACACAACTCACACAGTGGTTGCTGCGCAAGCACCAAAGACGCGCTCCAACTCTGTATCTCGAATCCGGGGCAAGTTGAGCATTGTACCGTCAAATGCCAGCGCATAAAGCATCAGCCTCTACACCGTAAGGTAAATGAGGTTACAGATTATTTAAACAAAACGGTAGTTCTAAAGGTAGGAAGAGCAGTAGAAATATGCGAATAATGTTTGAAAACCACCCTTTACCTACAGACGGAGCAATACAAGTATCTCGGGTGGATAATAAGCTACAACGGTAAACTGACTAACGAACTCAACAACAAAATAAATTCAGCTGTCAAATTATACTACTAGAAATATCTAAAGCTGTGTTAACATTAATAGATATTTACGTTGTACGTCGTATTTTAGAATGTAATGTATTTTTTGCTGCCAAAATTTAATGTAGGTGCATTATTTTTCGGTGCACAAATTTGTGTTGTGCGTTGTGTCTCGGCGACTCGCCTGTTCTTCGAGTTGCAGCGCAGCGCATTATGCCTTTTTCGCTCAATATATTGATGAGTATTTGAAAATTCACTGTTGACATACAAAGAAAGTTGCGAAATTGTCCTGTGCTGTCAACAATTGCTAATGTCTTTAAAATAAGACACAAAGTTACAAGACAATATGGCAAGAAGTGTTTGATGCTTTCGGCTACAAAGTTTGCGGGATGAACTGTATATCCTGAGCTCACGTCGAAATACGCTGTAAATGCATGAGTGAAGCTCGCAGCCTCCGATCACTGGTCACCAGTAAATGTTACATAAAGGGAAAATTTAATCTGTAAGTGTGTTCCTTATCTGGTCCCTTTCTGTGTGTTATAGAATTCACGTAGCTGATGTGGAAGCGGACCGTGGCTGATAAGTGTCCTCAGTGCGAGTAGATCGGGTCAAGTTCATGCCCTGGATGCTTTTACGACTAACTACAAGAGGTTGGAATGGAGCTCTACACTTGCAGTCCAAGGTGATTTTGGGCACGTGCAAAATAGGTCAGCCAGCGTTGGATTCGCCGATATGACGTGAGACAAAATTTCCTAATTAAATAGGCCAGGAATGCAACGATCCACGACAGTGGCGAAAGCAAATACTACACAATAACCAACTGCATGCCCATACATCCGCTGGACACTTTACAAAACGCTCAAGCTGACTCCATCACGGCATTAAGACGGGACCAGAAAAAACGAACAATTTCCGACTGCTATTTCACGGACTAAAAGCGAAAGGTAGGCATGGCTAACACACGCAAAATGCGAAATCAGAACTACAGACATCGAAATTACTAGACGCGCCAACGAAGCATAACAAACCAATTCCAAACTTTTTCTCTTTTGCTTCTACTTTCTTGTTAAAAATGTTTAAAGAGCCTGGTGTATGGTGGGTTGCCTATGTAGTAATATATCTTTCTTGTTTGTTGTTGGTATTGTTTCTCTTTTTTAATTTCAGATTTTGAACGTAGGGGAGGGGGGTTATTTCCTTTTCCTATTTTTCAATATTGATTTCTTAGCATGCTTGTAATGCGTAAGAACTATGTTGAGGTTAGATAGTTACATGTTTTGGAAGTGGATTCTTTCTCTTAATTGTTTGAAATAAGGTTTATATTTAGTGATGGTTGGTTAGTTTGCATAAACCTATCTGGTTAATCCAGGATATAATAATGTTTTTGAAAGCAACATATTTTTTATCAGCATGACAACTTCAAATACGAAACCGTTTATCATCCCATTTTTCCATTACTTGATGTTTTCCTGGAACAATCGACCCATCACTGCAACTCAGTAATATACCAATTGATTGTGCCTAGTTGCATTGTTCTCCCCGTCTGCTAATTTACATATTGTACACGTTTCTTTTTTGTCAAGGTAATTAGCGGTTACGACAATGTTTAAACGATCACAACACAAATAAGGTCAGTGATTTGTTTACAGCGGTAATTACGAGATTACGCCATTAGTGGCTTCGCTAAACAATCGTTAATCCACAAAATCAAACAACCCTACAATAATAAATTGCTCCAGTTAGTTACAATCGGGGCAGAGGGTTGGTTCGACGATATGTGGGTATACCAGGTGACAATGAGACCAGGTCCATGCATCTATCTCCTTTACTTATGAATGAATTTGAATGAAATTTGATACAAGGTTACTAGACATAATTTCCGATTGAGAAACAAATGTAATTAAAATGGCCGACTTCTGGCGTTACCGGAAGTGACACTAACTTTGGTTTTTTAAATGGAACACTCTGTATATTTTATGTTTTTCGGCATCTAAGACACAAATTACATACAACAGTGTTGTCAAATTTGCTTAGGTATTATTAGTTATTACATAAAATATTTTAAAAAATTGATTAATTAATTAATTTTCAGTTTCAGATAAAGATAAAGTAGTGTATGATGCATATCGTTAGATTGGTAATTACATTTTCTATGCCTTAAATGCCTTAAAATTAAAAAGTTAAAGATATTACAATTCCTATGACTGGGTCCGATGTGCTATAGAGGCTTTGCGTTTTTCTTCAGTCAAGAACAGGAATTGCATTGTGAGAACGGTGAAAAGCTCCGCACATGTACTTGAGGCGCCTCCGGCCTTCGACAAAACATTCACCTTATTTCAATCAAGACCTTTCCCTTCGCTTAATTGTTCACAAGCATTTTTAATTAATTCATCTATTTTATGCTTTAAAAGGAAAAGGTTAAAGATATTTCAAACTTTTGATACTGGGTCCGATGTGCTATAGGGACTGCTTTTCTCTTCAGTCAATAACGGGAATTGCATGATAAATGACCGAAAGAATAGGTGGAGAATGGACGAAAGCCCAAGAAATATGGAGAAGCTTGCCTCGACACTCGCATCAGATAAGGTACCTTTCCAGCATGTTTATTCGTATAGTATTTTCGTTTGTTGTGTTAAAATTTCTATATCGTGCCATTTTGTAACATAGTTGACAGTTCGGAACTATAAAGTAGTGGACGAGAGAGCAGCTCGCTTTTATGATCGAAGTAATAACTCTATTAGTGCTGTTCAGGGAATATTTTGACGTTGATATGTTGCGAGCATTTATAGCTGCAGAATTGCAACATCTTTTGATTCCCAATGGTTGTTAGTACCAATAAGATGGAACTACCTAGCAGGCTGCAAGAATATCAATCGATTTATTGAGTGACATGTTCGCAAATCGATAGATATCTTGACCGGGCTGGAGATATTCTATGCCCTGCAAATTTCCGCGATTTGCTGGTATGCTATTTCTTTTAGGGGCTTACTTAAAATGCAGGATATATCAAACTTGCCCTCAAACACTTAATTATCCGAAAGCACGTATGCACAAGGAAATTTCAGCAATTACCATAACCATGCTATACCAAAAGCAATGCATTCGCGGTTAGAAGAGTGTGTGCAACTTATCGGACGTGATCTGAAAAATGTAATATTTCATAAATAAATGGCATACTATCGTCGTTAATTAATGAAAAATAATTCTTCATTAAACTACAAAGCTTTAAAATTAGTCAGATCTTTATGGCGCAACCTGTATAACAAATATTAATAAATAATACATTTTAAGAATATAAATCAGTTCTGTTTGTTTTATTATTTGAACTTTAAGTAGTATGGAGTTTACATTTGACAAACAAGTTTCTTAACTTGTAACTGGCTTGACCTGACTCGTTTGTACGTCATTGAAAATTTTAAACGCGCACCAATGTTTGTGCATTTGTCGTCGATATCAGTGCACACCCATCGCTAATGCGTGTGCGCTTTTCGGAAGCGCTCAGGTCTTGACAAATAAAACTTTAGTCTCGGCTTGGTTTTCGACGAGCGAGATGTGCTTTTGTTAGCGCGCTTAAGGAGAAACCTCGGGCGAGCCAATTTTAAAGCTGCCAAAGCGCAAGCTAAAAACGTTTTTCCAATCAATGGAAAGCTACATACAAATGAAGAAAAGCGTTAAAATAGCAACCGTCTAGGGTCACAGAACGAGTCGAAGTTCTGCCGACAGTACAGTTTGGCGATTTGAAGTCAGAAAACCAACAAAGAAAGCGGCACTGTAATCGAGAGGCGTATAGCAAAGGCATCGCCGAACCGAGCTGTAGCAGACAGGTAGTTTGCAACTACTATTTCTTCATCATCTCCACATCACTGCAGGTGGGCCATTTTATATGGTAATTAACGCCTCAAAAGGCCGGCATCGACTGATTGATTGTGAGCCATGGGAAGTAAGAACGCGTTTTCTTGTGTTTTTTGCACACTGTGAGCATATGCGCAGTAGGCTGTCAGTATAAAGCCGGCGTGTGGGCGTTCATGGCTAGTTGAGACAGCTTTTTGCCCGTAGGTGGACATAATTGTTCGTTATGTAAATGTTAACTAGAAACAGGTTTTTGACACGTGATTTCATGTTATTGTGTGTATAAATACCTGGTAGAAAGAGTCACCCGCGTAATGATCTAGTATTATTTAGTTTATTTTTTAACGGGAAATATATCTGTCTGTTTTCATTGATGTCTAAACAAATTTACTTCTACTTCAGTAGATTTTTGGAGCTAACCTTTTCCAGGCCCAGATTAATTTCTGGGTTCACTTCAACACGGGCCTTTTCTAACCACGAACTGGAATAAGTAGAGTAAGAGATATATCATTGCTATTGAAATAGCTCATAATAAGAACGGCCACAAGTATTTAATAAAAGCGAAACGGTTTAGCTGAATCAGTCATGGAGTGATTCAGCAAGAGCGTTATTAAGAGGGTTTCTCCGATAATTCGAGTCGGTCGCAGTCTCAACACGTAACACACTCGCAAACTTCTGCCCAATTTACTCCGTTTGGAAATTTTGTTTGCAATGGCAGAATCAAATATATTCCACAGGTGAGTTTACCGATTAAGAATACACGTTAAAAGCAGTCATAAGTTTATCGAGCACATTACAGCACCGACACGCAATTTGCCTCCATGGAGGGGCTGAAGATTCGGGAGCTCGAAACGGAAATTATAATCTGACAGACCTTTGCGATGGGCTCCACTCCAGCTGCCGTGGTCGTAAGCAGGGGCCGAAGGGTTATGAGGAGGTCAAGAGACAAGCGACCACCGAGTAGCTGTCGCAGGAGGTTTGCTGGTGATATCCCGTCATGTAACGCAGGCTCGAAGGATCCACAGCCAGCGGCGTCGACTGGCGGAGCAATGCTCGATTCTCCACCAAGTAGAAAGGGGGCTGCTGGCACGTTGCCAAGCGAAGGGGGTACTGCAGGTACGTAGCCACACGGCAATACTGTAGATATGTTCCCAGCGGGGAAAGAAAAAGCTGAAAGGGCAAGTAACCATAGAATCGAACTGAATGAACTTAGAAAAACCACATACCCGTTTTAGATTTTTACGGCTGCGCTTCGCCAAAGTGGACCATGTGCTGCTAAAGCAAAATCCCCAAACAAAGTCTGGGCTAGGAGATCACCGCAAATAACATTCCCGGATTCTATTCCAGATCACCGCGGAATTCATAATCACACCAAAAGCAATCTCCTACACAGGATGTGCCCGAATATTTCCAATAAAGTTACGTCTCCAAGACGTGAATTTTCGAAGCACTTGCCTTTAACAGCACAAAAATGGCGAATACCAAAATGGTTTCCAAAACTGATAACCAAAAATCAAATTTTGGGAAGGGGTTCAGATAATCAGTAACTCAATATGCATAAAGTGAAGCCTACAAACCAGGGGCTCTCAGACCTGTAATTCTTATCATATGGTTTACTTAGATTGAAATGTAATTTTCAGAAGATCTAAATGCTCAGTAATGCTGTAAAAAAGTTAAACTTGAAGGAAAATATGGCAAAAGTTAGTTTTAACCAAGATTAGGGCAAATAATTAGCTAAATAGTTGTAAATGACTTTTGAACCGTAACAAACTCTCCCCTCACTTAAAAATAGATAAAATCCCCGAATTTACCGATGTAGAACCTATGCATGCACGATAATGAGACCTTTAAAATTTTCCAGATACACGAAAAGAACTATTGCGGATATCCAGCACATTCAAGCCAATGTCAACGAATTTAGAAGCGGATACGTAGCCGAAAAAAAAAGTACGTTAATGTCGGAAGACGAAAGGAAATAGGGAATCATACAGGGTCTTAAAAGATTGAAGGTTGAGAAAAGGAGTGAAGGGATAAACAGCTCTCCACATGAATGTCATGTAGAAAAGGACATCGGAACATCCGTCGCTGCTGGATGGTAAAAGCGCGCCGCGCCTGTGGTTGAACCGATCCAGGCCCAAGTCTACATAACACCCACTGAGAAACTGTCTACCAAGAAGAGGAAAAATAAAAGGTGAGAGTGGTGAAAAGGGGTAAGGGATTAAGGAGCTCTAAAAAAGAAGATAGTGGACGACACAGAAGAAAGATAAGAAGGATTGTCCGTTGTCACGTCAGTCAATCATCGTAGGGTGGAATTAAGTGAACTACCACAAATTTCAAAATTATAAAAAGGCAGAAAAAGTTTGAAGTCATCACAGACAATGGGTACCAGGCGCGGGACCCTGTAGGATGCACCGCGATCATAGGCAACCATCCTCTGTGATAACAAAAAAAAATAACCTTACACCCTACTAGCCTAGGAAAAGTGGGCAGCCCAGGACCGACTGCACACTGAAACACTATCCTCCGTGACCGGATAGTGGAACACCGGAGATGAGACCTCAAAGGTGGCTCACTCCTGAATGAACGACAAGATGGAATGTTTCAGTCTACCTTACAAGTAAGGAATAGACGGAAAAGTAACCGACCGTTCAAGTCCCCAACCAACCTCCCAAAAGGACAAAAAGAAAACTTTAACGAAGCTTTCTACAACGTAGATTCAAAAAATAAGGTGTGATACACTCACACAACTTCCTTTTACAGTGATCCTATAATCAGCCAAACATTTTATTTTTTATTTTTAAGCATTTGTCAAAAATTTTCAAAAAATTACAAATTCTACAAAAACGGTACAAAATAGAGCGTTAGTTGAACAGACAAATTTTCTCTAGAATTTTAAGCTGAATTCAAAAATGTAATGATATACCGGGTGTTGTATTTCAAATAGGAGTTAATAAAAAAAAATAGAAAAAAAAACAAAAGAAACCCACTTTAGAAGTATTCAACTGGAAAATCGCCTATCTCACATCAATGCACATTAAAAATGTAATAAAAATGTAAAGTTTGAAAAAAGTCGTTAAAACCGTTTTTGAAAAAATCGAAAAAAACTGAAAAATTACAAGAGTAAACACCTACTTCCGGTTATGCGATTTTCTTCAAAAGCTTGCTGTCGCATCTGCATAGTACATAAAACTTATATATGAAGTTTTAACTCCATACCTCTTTTCGTTTTTGAGATATTCTGTTCACAGACAGACAGACAGACAGACACGCAGACACACAGACACACAGACCAATGAAAAAAAAGATGTTTTTTGGGATCAGGGGACTCTGAAACGTGAAGATCTGTTGAAAACTCAATTTCGAATTTTTGGGGTGAATCCAATACTTCATTTATTGTAAAAGGAAGTAAAAAACGAACGCAAGAAAATAACCTTAAAGCATAGCTACATTTGAAGACCAAAGATACGACAAAACAAAAGCAAACCTAACAATAGACTACACCTCGTTAGGTAGTTGATCGCGATTGTCGTCATAATGGGGTTTAAGGTCTTTGGCGTGCCAAGTCCTACGCAGCAGATTACCTTCAGGAGTCTTGAGCTCATAAACCCATCTTGATAGTCGACGATGGATAATAAAAGGACCAACATATTTAGAAGCAAGCTTAGCTGAAAAGTGGTTTGCAGCGTCAGAGAGGACATAGTTTTTGCGCCAGACAGATTGATTCATCTGATATTCAACAGGACGACGTCTAAGATCATAATGTGTCTTCGATTTCTGATACGCTTTATCCAGGCGGCGACGTACCGGGTGGCCAATTAAGAAGGGCACTCGGCCCTATCTCGAAAAGTAATTGTCGTAAAGACTTGGGGTAAAAAAATTTATGACTAAAGCGGCCAAGAGAAAATGCTGGAAATTATTTTTAAGTTTCTAGAATGGCCGCCAGGAGGCGTAATCGCATTCTTGAATTTTAAATCCCGATTTTTGAGAAATATTCTTATATTACAGATAGCTAAAATGGACACCGTTTTAAAGCTGAGATAAATTCGATTCTTTTTTGTTAAATGCTTTTTGCTCTATCTCTTAAGGGAAAGTGGTGGGGGGTGTCCGAACATTTTCGGAAAGAAATGTCAATAACTTCAAAATGGCTGAACGGATTTTGTCAAACTTGGAGTCGTTGAAAAGGGCTTTTCTTAGGCTATCAATGCTGCCTTAAGCGGATTGATTTAGATTGCTTGTGTCGTCGCTAGAGGGCGTTTTGCGACAACACTACAAATGAAATGGATTTTCTCAAAAAAATTAAATGCAACGATATCACTTTTATTGGAACAAAAGATAGCCAAATAAGGGCCTAACACGCTAGTGAAAACTGCATTTCGATATTTTTTTCCTAACCTAAAATATCAGTAAAGGAAATTAAAAATCGAAATAATGTCGCATCTTTGGGAATATTATCAGTATACCTGCCATTATTAAATCCTAATTATCCTTCTTTTAGCAAAATATATATAAATTTACTGTTAAAATACCAACATTATATTTAAAATGTCAATAATAATTAATCCTTTATCTAATAGAGTTGTCTGTCCGGGACGCTGTTTTGTCTGTCCGGGACGCTGTTTCAGCAGCCAAACCGTAAGAGATAGAGAAAAAAGTTATGAAAGTTATGTTTGGAATGGTCATGTCAGGTCAGGAACCGAATTTCAGTCACGTGACACTTCCGGTTTTCAAATCACGTGATTTCTCGAAAACCGGAAGTGTCACGTGACTGAAATTCGGTTCCTGACCTGACATGACCATTCCAAACATATAACTTTCATAACTTTTTTCTCTATCTCTTACGGTTTGGCTGCTGAAACAGCGTCCCGGACAGACAAAACAGCGTCCCGGACAGACAACTCTATTAGATAAAGGATTAATTATTATTGACATTTTAAATATAATGTTGGTATTTTAACAGTAAATTTATATATATTTTGCTAAAAGAAGGATAATTAGGATTTAATAATGGCAGGTATACTGATAATATTCCCAAAGATGCGACATTATTTCGATTTGTAATTTCCTTTACTGATATTTTAGGTTAGGAAACAAATATCGAAATGCGGTTTTCACTAGCGTGTTAGGCCCTTATTTGGCTATCTTTTGTTCCAATAAAAGTGATATCGTTGCATTTAATTTTTTTGAGAAAATCCATTTCATTTGTAGTGTTGTCGCAAAACGCCCTCTAGCGACGACACAAGCAATCTAAATCAATCCGCTCAAGGCAGCATTGATAGCCTAAGAAAAGCCCTTTTCAACGACTCCAAGTTTGACAAAATCCGTTCAGCCATTTTGAAGTTATTGACATTTCTTTCCGAAAATGTTCGGACACCCCCCACCACTTTCCCTTAAGAGATAGAGCAAAAAACATTTAACAAAAAAGAATCGAATTTATCTCAGCTTTAAAACGGTGTCCATTTTAGCTATCTGTAATATAAGAATATTTCTCAAAAATCGGGATTTAAAATTCAAGAATGCGATTACGCCTCCTGGCGGCCATTCTAGAAACTTAAAAATAATTTCCAGCATTTTCTCTTGGCCGCTTTAGTCATAAATTTTTTTACCCCAAGTCTTTACGACAATTACTTTTCGAGATAGGGCCGAGTGCCCTTCTTAATTGGCCACCCGTACATATGATGTTAGTAAGAGGTTATTTAAAAGTAAATACTCATACATTTTGTTCTAAGGCACCATTAAGAAAATTTGGTGTTTGGGTCCCAAGTTTTGCTTAAAAAGTGCTAATTAAATTTAACAATACGCATAATCGTAGTCAATTGTGTTGGGTGGCATTGGCATGGAATGAGTCGATTTGAGTGCTCGTGCTAGTAATTTGGAGTTGTTTGGGGCGCTATCCGAATTGGAAACTTTAATAACAGTTGGTTTGGAGCATCTTGTAGCTACCAAAGAAAGCACTGTTGCTACAGTAAAATTTTGAGATGATCTCGGAGTTGCATATTATCCTTGGTAACTTCAGAGGAGGTCTTAAGGAACGGAAATAAACTGGCAGTAGCTGATTGGGGAACTGGTGTGTCTTGCGTTGTTTAAATGCAGATAGCCTGCCGTCCTGACTGTGACAAAGATCCAAAGAACTGGACTTGGCAGTTAGTATTGCCAAAGAATCTAGATGGTTTGATATAATTACATGCCCAATAAATAAAGGAGATTGTTTTCTTACCTGATTATGAAATATTTAATTAGATTATATGTTTATCAATTTGTTTGCAAAGGTCTTTATAATGGAAACGGGGTATGAGTTAATTTGAGATTACGTTGAGGTCGAGTTTTTGTGGTTTGCATTTAACTTAACACTAATTAATAAAGTTGTGATAGTACCAATTACCAGAGCTGGTCATTCTAATAATGACTTTACGATTGAATTTATAAAAACGGCATAAAATCTGATTAATTAATTAAACTATAAATAAAGATTCATATAGCTAAAGAAATTAGACAAGAATTTAATTATTATTATTCAATACGTGTTGGGCATGAAAATTAATTTAGATTTCATTATTACAAATTAACAATAATAGTCAATGTTCATAACAATACCTTACCATTAAACAGTCAGTTTCTGATTTGTGTCGTGATACCAATGTTTTAGCCACTAGGAGTATCGATAATCACCAACGCAAACTCACAAGATGACTTAAACCCGTATGAAGAACCTTACTAAATATCATTCAAATCGATCTAGATCTTCTATTGTAATCAGCAAACGTATTTCTTAAAAACTTGGAAGCAAAATACTGCTAAGTTAAATCGTCTTGTTTTGAGCTCAGCGCCACATATCTGGAACACACTGTAAATTTAAAAATATAACATGTTAAAATGAGATGTAGCGTGCTCACGCCGATCGTTTCATTTGTTGCAATACGGATAAAGTCTACACAATACCATTTTTCTGTGATGTCAGAAATAACAACACAGCGTTTAAAACGTATTCTTAATTACAGTGAAATTCAAAAAGATTATTTAGATCACAGGTAGTAAACTTCAGAAATAATTTGAGGTATACCTAACCTTCAATGTAAGGGATGCTCGAAATAGCACATTATTACACGTAATCCGACGTTTCTCCTTTTCGCAAAAGACCCTGACGCTTATATTAAAATAAGATTTTAGGCTTGCTCGCTTACTTGTTATTGCGCGTTATTTTACTGTCATTTTGGACAAATATCACATTGACACTCTCGGGAGACCTCCCTCCTAGAGTGCGTGTCCCCCGGGTGGCGGATGGGGAAAGTCCTGGAGACAGGATTGCTGTGAATATTCATAATAAACAGCCGTGGACCAAAGGTTCGACGTTGGACTAATCCCCCACTCGAATAAACTCCGGACAGATTAGGATTCAGAGAAAGAGCCAACCAAACGCGAGAACAGGATTTGAGATGGACTATGGAAGAATTACAGATGCAAAGGATTTTCTCTTATAAATAACATGGATAGTACAAGCAATAGAAGTCTCGCAAAAAACGGTCGGAAAACATAAGACAACCGGCGAGAAACAGGATAAGATTCGGTACTTGGAACATTACTTCGTTGACAGGAAAAGAAAGCGAAATTATAGAAGAGATAGAAAGATACAAAATACATCTCCTAAGTATATCCGAGATAAAGAAGAAAGGCAGCGGCATAAAACAACTAGATAAAGGATACACATTAAGATTTTCTGGATCACAGATAGGTAACAGAAGAACTGCAGGAGTCGGAGTAATAGTCTGTGAAGAATTAGAACACAAAATAACGAAATGGGAAGCAACCAATCAGAGAATAACAACAATAAGCCTAGAACTACAAGAAAAAGTAGGAGTAATACAAATATACGCACCCACCGAAAACGCCACAGTCAACGACAAAGAAACATTTTAAGAAAAACTGCAACGCACTCTAGAGAAAATGCAAGACAACAACAAGCACGTAATAGTATTAGGTGACTAGAATGCGCATACAGGAAACCAGGACGAAAATGGAAGGGAAATGATGGGGAAATACGGCCTAGAAGGAGACATAAACAAAAATGGCGAAAGAATGCTCGATTTTTGCATCACAAATCAACTGCTAATAGACAACACCTAATTTAACCATAAAACAATACATAAAATGACATACGAAAACGAAGAATTAGGACACAAAACGATGATTGAGTTCCTTACATATACAAGAAATCTAAGATACGCAGTAAGAAACGTAAAAGTAAGAAGAGGAGCTGGACTGAATACCAAACATAGACTCGTAGTAATGGAGACAAATATCAGAAACCCAAATAAAACTACAAATAAGTCATATACCAGAATAAAATTGGAGACCCTAGAAAACACCATAAAACGACAAGAATACGAAACGAAACTAGAAGATAGATTAAACAGAATAGAGATAAAATAGGATAGAGAATTAACAAACATTAATAGAAAATGGGAGATCTTTAAGAAAACAATATTAAATACGGAAAAATGAGTCTGTAACACCAAAAAATAACATACAGACCGGACAAGAAGAGAACCAGATGGCGGAACGAGAGGGTTAAACATATAGTAAAAGAAACAAAAGAAACTTGGAAAAAATTCATAACAACCAGAAACGAAGACGATAAAAGAATATACAATCAGAAAAGGAACGAAGCCAAGGAAGCAGTGAAGCAAGCTAAACAAGAGACTTGGGAAGAATTTGGCAGGAAAATTACAAACCAAAACAGAGGATATATTAAGCACCTGGAAGAAATACTACACAAAAAGATAGAGATCCAGAAAACGAGAACAGAGAAAATCAAGAACAATTAGAAAGAATAGAAATAAATGAGGAGATATCGCTCGACCAAGTATCACAGGCATTAAATAAAACTAATAATGGAAAAGCAGCAGGGCCAGATGACTTAGCACCAGAATTGCTCAAGAAAAGGAGTCAGATAATTATAAACATATATACACATGCGTGGGAAACGAAAACAATGCCGGAAGAGTGGAAACAGAACATAATTGTCCCAATATTTAAGAACGGAGAAACCACCGACGTTGGAAACTATAGAACCATATGCCTATCCCCAGTAGCCCTAAAAATCTACTCAAGAATACTGGAAAAACGACAAAGAAACCAAATTGAACATCGACTAGATGAAGAAAAAGGAGTCTTTAGACCGGGCAGGCAAACTCAAGACCACATCTTTAGTGTAAGAGCAACAATAGAGAAGATGATGGAGAAGAATAGAAACCTATATCTGGCTTTCCTAGACCTGAAAGCGGCCTTCGATCAAGTACCCAGACCCCAAATTTGGACAATGCTAGAAAAATTAGAAGTAACGCCTAAACTAATACAAGCCATCAAAAGTCTATACAACAATATAAATGCAAAAGTCAGGTTAAATGGACAAACATCGGAAGAATTCAGGCTAGAAAAGACTATAAACCAGGGAAACAGTTTGAGTCCTCTCTTATTCATCATATATATGGACAACATACATAAAAATGCAAGAGAGATCTGAGAAAAGCAACACTAGGATACCATAACCTATCACCAATAAGAACAGAAGACCTAATATATGCCGACGGCATAATAATAATGGCTACAAGTGTAAACCAACTTTCATCAAATATAAATATATGGAAACAAACCTTAGAAGAAAACGGCATGACACTAAACTTGGATAAAAGCAAAACCCTCTGCATTTCAAAGAATAGAGAAGAAGAAAGAATAAGAATACAACTAGATGGAAAAGAATTAGAACAAGTATGCAAATATGAATACTTAGGGACAACAATTGGCATGGACGGAAGAATAGATGAGGAAATAAAAAACAGAATAAGCAAAGCTAATAAAATATACTATCAGATAAACAACACCCTCATAGCAAAAAGAGAACTAAGCATAGAAGCAAAAACGCATTTATATAAAACAATCTTCGTCCCAACTTTAACATACGCAGCGGAATCCTGGACCATCCTAGATAAACACAGATCAAAGATCACAGCTTCCGAAATGAAATACCTACGAAGATCGTTAGGGAAAACTAAACGCGACCGAATAAAAAATAAAAATATTAGAGAAGTACTCGAAATCGAAGCATTACCCGACCTGGTAAAAAAAAAACAACTACAGTGGTACGGCCACCTAACTCGAATGAACAATGAACGGAACCCAAAAAAGATATACAACATGAAATGTGAAGGAAGACGAGGAAAAGGAAGGCCTAGAATAAAATGGGAGGAAAACATAAAGACAGCAGCAGCAAAATGAAATATAAACCAAATAGGAAACCTCAGAGACCTGGCCAAGACAGAAAAAAATTTAGGAAATGGCTCAATACCCCAACACCGTAAGGTAAAAAGGAGTGAAGATAAAGTAAGTAAGTAAGTAAGTATCCCATTGACAGTATTATAAAATAAGCCATACTTGAAGCGGACCTGACCAAAAACTGCAGATTTTTTTTTCGTCCAATTTCTTATTGTTAACTAAAGAGAGAAAATTGTTACGTCACAGAAAATTGTAATGTGTAGACCCTACTGTTCTTTTTCCACTCTTTGAACCGCATTTTGTCTTACACAAAACCTTGTCAACTAAATAATGTTATCCTGTAGAGTACCGATATTAAGGTTGAACTCAATAAAATTATTACAAACTTTGCATGTCCTCCAATAATTTATTATTCAATAGAATATTTAGCTAAAGTGTAGAATAATATATTATTTTACACTTAAGCTAAACGTGTGTTTGTTTGATTATTAAAAGCAATAAATGCATAGTAATAAACTAATTGTACACTACTTTAAATACGATACAAACTCAGACATTATATTATGGAAGACTATTCCGATATGCAAAACAAAAAATTGTCATACCCTTATTCGATTCTTATTTAGATCCGTCCCCATAGCCTATATAGGCTCTTATAAAAATTGCTACATTTTGAAGTCATTACAAATGACGTGTAATGAAATAAAAACAAGTTTAATATTTACCTAACTTTTATTTTAAATCTGCGCAAACTTCAGCTTAAATTGCACTGGCCAGATCAACTTCCTAGAAAACACTTTATTATTTTGTCTATCACTATGCAAATTGTAGGTGTTGTTTCCTTTTATGTAGAAAATTCGAAATGATCTAATCTGAAATTATAATCTATATATATCCGTATAAAAGAAAGTCACAACCCCGACTAATCAACTCAGAGCCGAAATCACTGGTACTAGAATCTTGAAATATGGGTGGAAGGTTCAATTTGTTACGTAAGGTAGTGCTAAGAAGGTATTTTTTGACATTCAATCCCTAAGGCGGTGAAAAGGGGTAAAATATGTTTTCACGAATTCCTCAATATCTCTTACACCCGATAAGACATCGATTTGGTGTTTGCTTGCAAAGCTTATCAATGCAAATGGCTAGAAAGGCATTTCAGGGTTTTGCCCTAATCAACCCCTAAAAGTGCAAATCCGGATTGGATTTTTAAAATATTTAGAAAGGGGTATAAGGAAATTTGAAAAATTTAACTCTAAAGGGGTAAAAGGAGGAAAAACTGAAGAGAAGTAAGGGAGTTAAAAATTTTTTTTTCGTGAGTTCCATTTCACAATAAAATGGGTTAAAAGGGATTTTTTTAAATTCCACCCCTACGGGAGTGAAAAGGGGTATAATGTGTTTTCACGAGTTGCTCAATATCTCTTAGACCCGCTGAGATAGCGTGTTTACTTCCAAAGGTTGTCAATGCAAATACCTAGAAACATATTTCAGGATTTTGCCCTAATCAACCCATAAAGGTGCAAATCTTGATTCGGCGTGAATTAAAGAACCATTCGTATCTCGTATATTTATTGACCTAGAACATTCTTTCTTGGCATATAGATATATTTTTAAAATATTTTCAAAGGTTTTTTAAATATTACCTCTAAAAGGTTAAAAAAGAGGCAAAACTGAAAAGGGGTAGGAGGTTAAAATTTTTTTTTCTTATGGGTGCATTTTAGACTAAAATGAGGTAGAAAAGGTTTTTAGAAGTTTCACCCACAAGGGGATGAAACTGGTAGTCCGCTATAAGTAATCTATATGTATAAAGATAAAGCACCAACTCAACAACGTGGATCCTTGATACCTACCAGGAACTTGAAATTTGGCAAGAAGAGTCCTTTAGTTACGTAGTGAAGTGCTAGGAAAGGCGTTTTAGAAATTCCACCCCTAAAAGGAAGGAAAAAGGAAAAATGTCTTTTCACGAATTTCTCAATATCGATTGTTTTTACTTAGAGAGGTTACCTGTACAAGTTCCTAAAAACCCAATTCAGGATTGTGCACAGATCAACTCCTAAAGATGCGATTTGGATTCAGGGATGAATTATAGAAAAATTCGTATTTCCTGTGGTTCCCGATGGCCATGGTTTTTGGGCACATGTGTTTTTTAAATCTTTTTTGTACAGCCGAGGAGTTTATTAGCTTAAATGCCCTCGGGACTTTGCCCCTCTCCAAAGCGGCCCTCGGGGCTCCACCTCTCTCCAAGGGGGCCCTCGGGACTCCGATCCTCTGCAAGGGGACCCTCGGGGCTCGGACCCTCGTCAAGGGGGCCCTCGGGGCTCGGCCCCTCGTCAAGGGGGCCCTCAGGGCTCGGCCCCTCTCCAAGGGGGCCCTCAGGGCTCGGCCCTTCTCCAAGGGGGCAATTAGGGCTCGGCCCCTCTCCAAGGGGGCTCTTGGAGCTCCACCCCTCTCCAAAGGGGCCATCGGGCTCCGCCCCTCTCCAATCGGGAACTCGGGGCTCCGCATACAAATCTGTCCGATATAATAACAGTACTTTTAATCTTCACAAATAAGGATTTATAAACTCTTAAAGTACTCCGTGCTTTAAATGGAATGGCGTGTTTTATAGACAACATAAAGCACGCCGCATATGACCCTTGGAAACAGTTTAAAATCACGGCTGTAGAAAAAATCTTTAAAAAGTGGTTTTAAGTTTTTATTCTAAATTTCACTGTAAAAGAAGTAAAAAGAAGTTAAAACATATGGTGTGATACACTCACACAACTTTTTTTAGAGTGATCTTGTAATTAGAAAAAAAATTGATTTTTAACTTTTAAGCATTTGTCAAAAATTTTCATAAATTGCAAATAACGGTACAAAATACAGCGTTAGTTCAAGAGCCAAATTTTCACATATAATCTCATAAGAGCATTAATTCTTTCCGGAAATTTTTTTGAGTGCGTTCCAACAACGTCGTAATAATTTGCCCGAGCGGGACGCGAGGGCAAATTAGGACGTTGTTGAATGCACGAAAATAAATTTCCGGATATGAATTAATGCTCGAATGGAGATTCGGTAAGAAAATCATAACGACACAAACCCTCAAAAGAAGTAAGGTCTACCTACAAAAAATTTCCAAAAATTTTTTGTTGTCTTGGATACGGCTCGTGAACTAATTTTTCTATTGGTCATTAATGAGTGTCGTACGATTTTCTCTAGAATTTTAAGTTGAATTCAAAAATGTAATAATATACCAGGTGTTCCATTTAAAATAGGAGTTAATTAAAAAATTGGAAGGAAAACAAAAGAAACCCATATTAGAAGTATTCAACTGCAAAATCACCTAACTCACATTAAAAATGTAATAAAAATATAAAGTGTGAAAAAAATCGTTTGAGCCGTTTTTGAAAAAGTCGATAAAAACTGAGAGACTCACAAGAGTAAACACCTACTTCCGGTTATGCGATTTTCTTCAAAAGCTTGCTGTCTCATCTACATAGTACACAAAACTTATATATGAAGTTTCAACGCCGTTTTTAAGATATTCTGTTCAAAGACAGTCAGACAGACAGACACACAGACAGACAGACCAATGAAAAAAATATGTTTTTTGGGATCAGGGGACTCTAAAACGTGAAGATCTGTTGAAAACTCAATTTCGAATTTTTGGGGTGAATCCAATACTTCCTTTATTGTAAAAGAAAGTAAAAAGAGGTTAAAGTTATTGATTTTTAATTTTTTTCGTGTGTTCAGTTTAGAATAAAGTAGAAGGATTTCCGAAATTCCACCTCCAAGTGGTGGAAATTGGTATGTTGTTACAATTTATGAATACATTTATAAGTACATTTATTATTTTTATTCTCATTGTTATACTAAACCTAGAATTTTATCAATCTATACCAGGAGAACGACAACTACATACACATTTCTAGGGGATACGTGAAGCATAAAAGGCTTATGGAGAACGTTTTTCGGAAGAATATTGTTTTCTTTTTATCTACAATATTGTTTTGCAGCGTTCGTTAGTTAAGCGTATTGAATGAGGGAGGAGGGGAGCATTGTAGAATTCGATTAAGATTTAAAAAAAAACATTTGTAGTCACGAAGAACGGGCATCTTGCTAGTACTTGATAAAATTAAAACCATGTTTTATAAATACAGGGTGCATTCAAATAGAGTAACATATAGGATAAGGGTGAATCCTTAGACAAAATAAGAAAATTGAGCCAAATATACCTACCTTAGTACAAAGTCGAACCCCTGATAAATTACAGCCTCTAAAAGTCAAGAATCATATTTGGCAAACGTGAGTAGCTTTGTTACGTAATACACCCTCTAAATGGTTCAAAAGCTGATGCATAGGGGGCGCTGTTGCATCTAATCACTGCTAAACTTTTGTTCGCAATATTGTGTAACATCCTGTATCATTAAAATTCTTAGAAATTATCATAGACTGATTTCATCTACAGATCTTGTCTCTAATTCTTTCATTCGTTTTCGTGTTCAAGGTTGTTAGTAGTGAAATTTTAAGAATGTTTAAAACATGCATGATAAAGGGTGGAACACAATATTGCAGAAATATTGAACAAATTAATAGTGTTTTCTGCAATATTGTTTCACCTTGCATTATTGAAATTTCTAAAAAAAGTTAGAATTTGACAAATAGCTATCAATTCTAAGAACAAACGCGCCAATAACAAGCAATGGATTAATGGATAACTTGATTTTTCGAGTATTTTTATCTTAGGTGACAAGCGAAGTGCTCGTTTATCATGAAAACGAAAGCTCCAATAAAAGCAAATTAAGGGACAAAAATTCTGTAGATGAAATTGTTTTATCATAATTTCTAAAAACTTTAATTATAACTAGTATAGGGTGAGACACAATATTGCGGCCAATAAAATACAGCAGTGATTAGATGCAACAGCGCCCCCTGTGCATCAATTTAGAACCATTAAGAGGGCGTATTACTCAATAATAGATACGTGTGCTTTTCAGTTTTGACCTTTAAGGGGCTGTACTAAGGTATATCTGGCTTTATCATATATTTTGATTCAAGGATTCACGAATATAATTTATGCTATTTCATTTGAATACATTTTGTATATCTAGTTAGATTGTAACGTCTGTTTTTGTAGTTTCTGCATTTAAAAAATAATAATACAATTGTTTCTATGTCCCAATTCATTCATTATTGATTTCAAACATTTCAAGGTAAATGTTACCCCTTGATTCTAATTCTCCACCAACAAATTCATCTCTGTTGCCACTTTTAAATGGACTATTGGAAGACGTGCTTATTAAGTCATTAGGAAAAATCAATGGGATCGCATGACCATTAACAGAACACGATATATACAGCTTAATGTGTAAATACCAAGCAGTGATAATGCAACGTCGCTATCCCCACATGCAACGGAGCCTCGTCAAAATTGGACATAACGCGTTTCAACAGTTTGCAGCTACAACATTCCCTGCACGTCGAGAATGCAAGTAGCAGGTAGGGACACATCCTCCCGAATTTCCAAGAATTGCATCCACAAACGGCACACATTTCCCCTCAATAAAACACCACCTTCTACCTGTTTCAGCGACTGTTTTACCTTTTTAATCGGTTCATCGACCTGCTGTATACCTGTCCTACCACAAGGGTTGATGACTTGGAGCGGTCAGTGAAATATCCTGGAGATTATCCGTTACGGGAATGAAATTTACTTTCGTTTCCATTTTTTATTGCAGCTTTTACTGCTTTTACAGCGACCTTTTCAAGGTATATTTTTATTTATTGTTGATCATGAACACTCTTAAAACTGGGGAGCATCCCGGAAAATTAAAAAAGTTGTTACGACTTTCATATTGGCCTATTGTACTTATCCACCAGTTGTGCATAGTGAAGTCCAGCGAAGGGGTTATGGTGATGCCTATCTTGCTCCAGTTAACAAATCAATGCCAGCCCTTAGCGTTCCTCCTTATCCTTTATTCTTCGACGAGCGAGTTGAGCAGAAATAATGATCTTAATGGGTTTGGGTTCTCAAGAACATATGTGCAAAACGAGGGTTGTCCCTCATTGTTGAAAGATAAATCCGTGCCACATTCACCTGTAAGGTATTATGTCGGACGTCTTCAGCCTCCCCTTGAGTGATTCATGCGGCTGCGTAGGTCGCAGTTTAGGCAATCGCGTTTTTACCTGTGCGATCCGGCCTCGAGGACCACGCGAGGGTGTTCATCATATCGATGCCTTTTAAAACAATCGCGAGGTGCACCTGCCCCGAGGAGGATTTATCGTGCGATGCTCCTGAGCGTTGCAAATGTCTGCAGCTGAGGACATGGATCTGCTCGCTACAATCAAAAACCAATCCATGCTAGAGTGGATTTGTTCATGAATGAATGCGCCTGTTTCTTTGTTTCCGGCAAAATGCCGTTGCTTAGAACAAGGACCTCACGGGCTGCGTGTAGGAAATACTAGTTTTTACTGTGGGGATTTTTAAATTCGCTTTTTAAATGACAACAATTATTTTTGCAGCATAAAAGAAGAAACAGACACACTATCATCTGTTTATTATTGATTTTAAAACTGAAAGTTATAGATATAGATATAGAAATAAACGATACCATTACATAAATATTGTTAAGGTGATTAGCTCCACTTTATATGCCCAATATTTGTTATGTTATAATTAAATTTTAATCAATTTAATTGCCGCATTTTTTATCTTTTCATAATCAAAATTATTTTCTGCTAGCCCAAGTAGATACACTCGACTAAAAACTAGATTGCTTATATTCTGAAATTTGATGTTCCTATTTTAATTATGACAACTCAAAAACGTCTGTCAAATGATACTTCAAACTAGTTTTGAAAATTCAATTACAAATACTTCATCGTTACATTTGTCATACGACAATCTCAAATAGTAAGTACGTCCTTAATTAAAATTAATTCACTTTAATCTATATTTTTTTCAGTTCTTATTTAATACCTGGATTCTGACCACGCCACACAACTGCTCCATTCAGAGCCACGGTGAAGGCCTCAACCGACGACCAACTGCCAAAATGTCCAGAATCAGGATCCAAATCAACACAGGAACCTAGTTTGCCACAGGAATCAGCATCTACAGCTTCACCACAGTACAGAACCAAATAGACCTGTCGTAGTTGCGTTACTTTAATGTTCAACCTAAATCACTTTTATGAAGTCCGCTACAACCTAGCACGAAAAATCTTGACCGAAGACGAACCACCAGATAGCACCTAACAAGCCCCATAAAAATGCTCACTCTGCTAATGATTTCTATGTAATCTTTTTCCCTTGTTATCCAATTCAATCGATGCAAATGTAATCTTACCATAAACTTAATTCAGCATTCCTTTCCTTTTATTTGCTTTTATAGATTATAACTGTATTAGTTTGGTATTCTCACCACATTCTTTATCTTCATCTATATAGCCTGCACATCTTCTATCCTTTTAACATTTTACTTTTTATTCTTTTTACACGACGTCAATTTTATTTCAAATTTTAACCCTTTTATACACCAAACATGTTTTAAAAACTTTTAAAAAGAGTTTATTTCTTAATTTCAAATTACAAAATTCTATTACATGATTTTTGTTTCAAAAATTTTCTATTATCAATATCATATCTCCTTAGCTAGCTTATTTCTTCCGTCCAACACACTATTAAAATTTTACTATTTGATTAATACCTTTTATGTTCAATAGTATATTTTGAAAAAGTATTTGTCATTAACTTCCAATTTCATTTCAGATATTAAATTAAGTTCAAATCCTACTATTTCTCAATTAGCTTCAGTTAATTAAATTATAAATTCTATTTTCTTTCTTTTCTAAATGCATCTTAATAATTTTAATATCTATTTCACATCTAAATTCATCCTTATTATTTTTAATTACTGTATTCTTTTAATCTTATTAATCTGATTTTTCGACCCCTGTACCAGTAGCATAACTATATATTGACATGATCTGTGTTATTTGTAAATTTTTCTATTGAATTATTATATAAAACTACTTCTACATACCATTACTCTAATATTTACTATGTAAACGTTAGATTGACTTAACCTCTGCATTGAAATATTGATAGTTATATCCTTTATCTAATAGACGTGTCTGTCTGGGACGCTGTTTTGTCCGGGACGCTGTTTTGTCCGGGACGCTGTTTCAGCAGCCAAACCGTAAGAGATAGAGAAAAAAGTTATTAAAGTTATATGTTTGAAATGGTCATGTCAGGTTAGGAACCGAATTTCAGTCACGTGACACTTCCGGTTTTCGAGAAATCACAAAAAGACCGTTTTTCAAATAGAACGCGTATTAAATAAAAACTGTTTCGGCCGCCAAACGTAGCTGCGACCCTCTGCGCCTTAAATCCTCGATCGGTTAGGCAACCACTTTGACACCTTCCAGGTCTGGGTGGTTGCCTAACCGATCGAGGTTTGAAGGCGCGTTAAATGAGACATTTGTCTCACTGGACTGCTAGTACTTTTTGTTTTATTAAATTGCCCAGTGTATTAATTATGATTTAATAATTATTATTTTTATGACAGTTCAGTAAATACGTTTTTAACAAGCAAACGCCTATCCAGATCTGTTCTGTATAAAATTGCCGGCAAGGTAGATTTTTGTGTATTGTGGATTGACAGTTTAGTTAACCTCTGATTGTATACAACACTTTTGGATATTAAATTCTTATTTTCGCTAATTATTTATTATAGAACATAAGAGTTTCTTTGTTTCTCATTAATCTTGATTTTCAGGTGACTTCTGGTATGTTTTCCAACTTATGAGTGCTCTAACCTTTTCCGAAGAAGGTCTTAAAACAGCTTTGGCGCCCAACTCCTACAAGTTCACAGCAATTCTCCTGTTACCTGCACCAAACTAAAAGATGCTGTCACTCCCGGACAGGTTAAGTCCACAAGGAGACACCTTAATCATGTAGTATCACTTTAATCGGCGTTTATTTGGCAAAATTATGCTCTTCTATAATTTAATTTATAGCAGTAAACCACAAATGAGTGCATCCCCAATAATTTTGGAAAATATACTGTCGTACATCGTTGAATGAAAAACGATCCTAGTTACCACCACTTTCTTAGCAACTGTCTTAATTTGACTGTTATAAATATTAATTTGACAATTCTAAATCTTAAACTAACTAATTATATTTTAATAACCTAAATTTTAGTTAAAAGTAACACCATAATTTCTATCTACGGTTTTCAATGAATTTATTTATCTCCTTTTCATTTATGCTACTAGCCAACAATGTTTGCTAAATTACGCAATTATTTCTGTGTCTCGTCATTTGAATCTAAAATTCTAAGACTGTGCTTATGTTCATGTCCGTACTCTTGTTTTTTATATAAATTGTACCTTTAAACACCCTAAATATTATATCCTACCCATTACAACTTGAAACACTACCGTTGGCATCTTCCCAGTTCAAGTTGCTATGCTGATTCATCGATTGGCTTTATTAATTTTCTTGTTCTTTCAGGTTGTACAGCTACTTGTTCATGACTTTGCTGCTTCGTCGAGCTACTTACTAATATTATGAGAAAGAACAGAAAACAAAGTGGATACATTGTTACTCATAAATCAAACAAATTGTGTACATTTTGGGCAATTTTGGATTAATGTGTCTAGTGCTAGCTTTATTAAGTCAAAGCGCATCGCAATATGTTAATGTATATATACAGTTTTCAGTCGTTTCTTAATAACATTTTGAAAGGCATTAAATATATGTCGACATTTAGATAATGAATATTTGACAATCTTGACATTCGACCCATTGGTGAATTCGAAAGACAGGTGATGTGTCAAAACATTACTACAATCAGGTCACCATTGTTTCTTAATTACCTTGCTAGAATATCGATAGATTTAAAATACCCTTTTTAAATCAAAGCTAGAACTAGAACCGCTATTCTCTATTCGTTTCGTTGACGAATTTATACCAAACCAAAGTAAATTTTTGTAATTTTGTAATATGCTTCCGATCTGTTGCTTCACTTGACGCCCTTTCATAGTTCTCAGTGACGAATTTTAGAATTAATGTTAGTCTAAGGGCCAGTTCTACAAACCAAGGATAAAGTTATCCGGGTAATAAATACCCTAGAAACGATTGTTGTAACAAAGGAAACTATGACAATTATACCTCGGATTGCTTATTCTAGGTATATACTTGCATTGTAGAACCGGCCCTAAATTGACGTAATCATAAATCAGTCATAACTAATAAGTCATAAGTCTGTGGAAGAGGATTGCACGGTTAATTAATGGACCCCTTCTAGAATAAAAATGTCCCTATGGAATTGGGTATCACTATTTAAAAGAGGGAAGAAAAATGCCCTGTAAATGATAGACGTTTAAGGGCCGATTCTACAAACCAAGGATAAAGTTATCCGGGGAATAAATACCCTAGAAACGATTGCTGTAACAAAGGAAACTATGACAATTATACCTCGGATGGCTTATTCTAAGTATATACTTGCATTGTAGAACTGGCCCTAAGTGTTACTAATACCCCCGTAGATTGGAGAATGGACATTGGAGAACCAACTAAAGTGGATTTCTCCTCGGTCGATTGTGTGTGATTTTGTTTGTATTGTAGCAGGTCTTGGAAAAGAGACCAGCAAGAGGAGAAGAAACAAGAAAGACGCACGCATTTTCCTTTGATGCAATTGTTTTGTTCAGAGACATCGGAAGAGATCAAAGGCCACGTGACAAAGTAATATAGGTAACCCCACTTAACACTCTTGGTAAACACGCTAACAAAAGTCAATCTGACAAGAAACAGTGGAGTTCCCCATTTTAAAGAATTAATATATCACAGGAAGTTACCCGAAACAATTTAAAATTAAGTAAATTAAAGAAAAGGATGGAAAAAAACTATACAACAGCTTATAGAGATGTGGACCTGCCTCCAGAAAGTTGAAGGGACCGGACAGAATAGAGAATACTACTGAATGCCTAACGAGTCCTATAGTGATATTTAAAACGGCAAGAAGAAGAAGAAAGACGTAGTCCATACAGATAGAATAAAGGGAAGTTATTGGATACAGTGTATGAGATAGCTCCTCTTGTGAAAAATAATGGCGATGAAGTGTTTTAACCATCATGCTAAGCTGTGCATTATACTGATGATTTCGGAGGCTTTCACGTCCATGAAATAAAGTAAAAAACGACTTCCGGGATTGGACCGTGTCATTATTGAGGTCGAAGAACTCAGCGTTTCGCTCACTTTCGTAAGGGGCTTCATCAGGGGGAAAAGCAAAAGAGCACGGTAACGCAACGTATAAATCACAGAGAGGCTAAATTCTTTTGCAAGGGAAGGGATAGAAGAGCACCGTAACTCAACGTGTAAACCACGCCAGAGGCAAAACTCTTCTAACGATCGGAAGGAAAACAGTAAGAATTTAAAGGCAAATTCCGTTGCGTTTCAGCATGTGCCGTCGCGGTTTAGTGGCTTCGTCCCGCTTGAGTTCGTTAGAGTGTTTGTAAATCTAATGGCTTCGCGAATCTTTCAGCTAAGGAAGAATGGGGATTTGCAGATAATGGAAGCTTTATCAAAAAGGATCTTATGGCTGGTATCGCGTGGCTGTTCGGCGATGGCTGATGATGAAACAAGATCCCACTTGAGACAGCGCTGGTGCTACAAAACGCGATTTTTACTGAACGACCTGTTTCACCAATGTATACAGCATTACAAGAGCAAGGGACTCTATAAACACCATTAGATGACATAGTGTTTAATTTATCTTTAGGTGAAAGAAGAACCTGTGATATTTTCTCGAGGGTTTGAATACTGTTTTGTTTTCGAAGAAACTTTTCTACGCGGTCGGTAACTTGGTGAATATAGGGAAAAAAAGCTATTGCTGCAGGAGAATCGGGTTTTGGAGGTTTGGGTAGCCGTGGATGAAGACGGCGATTGATGGCAGACTGTATACCCCTAGTACGGTAATCATTGTTTTTAAGAGCTCTCCGAATGTGGTTTAATTCAGCGTGAACATTATCGGTTTGGGATATATAAATAGCTCGGTGTACAAGCGAATTAATAACAGAAAGTTTTTGTGTAGGATGATGGTGGGAATTAGCATGTAGATAGCGATCAGTGTGAGTGGGTTTGCGATATACAGAATGACCACTGGGTTGGCGAGAGACCTGTACATCTAAGAAGGGAAGGGAGTCGTTACCTTCTACTTTCTATTTCGACCTCAATAATGACATGGTCCAATCCCGAAAGTCGGTTTTTACTTTATGCATTATACTGTTTATATACTTATCTATGTTATCATATATTCAATAGCATACCGTTTTTTGTCTGAAATCCATACAAAATCACCAATTTTTAACAGTGTCAATTCTTTCGTATTGCGTCTATTATTAGGTAATTTGTCTTATTTATTATTTATCTTTAATTCGGTTTGAAGAAGGAACATATAGTAAAATTGGCAAAACTGGTAAATTAGTTCTTAATTTTTTTCCCATAATTAGTTCTGGTGTATTAAATCCACATTCCAGTGGTGTTGAACGATATGCTAAAAGGGTTCGGAATATATCTTTATTCTTTTTTATCACATTTTTAGCATTTTTAACAGTAGCTTCAGCGCACCCATTAGACTGTGGGAAGTAAGAACTACTAGTTATATGAAAAAAAAATTATATTCATTTGCAAAGTTTTTAAACCCAGATCTGAACTGTGGACTTCCATCCGATCGAACTAACTCGGGAATACCAAACCTACTACGAATACCCCTTTACATTTCTCTGTGAGAGAGTTTTCAAACAAATCTCCCATTTTGAAAATTTCAAAATAACGCGAAGAATATTGGGTAGTTATTAAATACCAATATTTATGTTTAAAATAATACATACCTGTTTTGATCCATGGTCGATAAGGTATTTTATCTTTGACAAAAAGTTCTTTTATACATTGATACTTTCTTCTTTGCAAATTGAACAATTTCTTACTAAATGTTCTAAGACGATAAACATATCCACCAGATAAAGTTCATTTTTTTGCTATAATACCTGTCAAACTGTTGTAAGGGTCAAACTTTTATAAGGGTCAAACTGTTGTAAGGCTGGTACAATTGACAGTCAATTTTGTTGGATGATGTTTTGAGCCCTGTCTACCCGTCGCGTTGACAATTTAAAAATTAATTATTTTAGGTTACCTTGGTCTCCTTCAGTTTTTGCCTTCATTCCCAATGTTCTTCTTTTCATGACATTTGCCATTTTATATTCTGTTAAAATAATTTAAATTTGTTTATTGTTACCGACCTACCTATCTATTTCCATAATAGTGATTTGTCATTCTGACTCTGACAGCTACTTACGTCAACTAACCTCACAGTCTGATTAATAAAAGGTGTTACTACAAACCAGAGATAACAACATAAATTGTGTAGGGACCCCAACAAATACCAATAGAAACACTAAAACTTTGACACTGACAGGTATTATAAAAAAAGAATAAACTGTAGAAGTTTTTGCTCTTTCCCTGCATTTTGGAAAACCCAGCTAAATGCAAAATTAATCATCCCTAATATTCTAAGAACCTCCGTTTTATTGGTCAGTGTAAGACACTTTTTAACCGCTTCGATGCGTTTCTCGTCTAGTGAACGATAGGCAGCCGCTTTCACTTTAAACAAACATTTTTTAATTTAATGTTATACGTACTGGATGCAAAATTCGATCATGTTCAATATCGTTTCGAGAAAATACTAATACATCATCCGTATGAACTACCACTCCTACTAAAATCTTTGAAAATGTTTCTTCAAAATATTCAGCTGCACAAGAAACTCCAAATTGTAGTTTTTTTATAAACGAATCTCCCAAAAGGCGTAATAAAAGTGGTTAACAACTGACTTGCTCTATCTAATTTAATGGGATGAAACTCTGAAGTAGTATCCAGCTTTGAAAAAACGTTTGCACCCTTTAACAACGACAAAGACGATTATACAACACACATTTGATAGTAAGCACGACAAACACTTTTATTAAGCTTAGTATAATCAGAACAAAGTCTTATACCGCCATGTTTCTTACTTACAACCACAACCCTGGGAGGGACCCATTCTGTATGAAAATCTATTGGTTCAATAATATCGAGATTAATTAATGTATCCAATCCTTCCAGTTCGTGGATCCATTTTGTGGATCTGTTAACTGGCCACCTCTGTCGTGCAATTTGACGCCGTTAGATTATTTTCTTTGAGGATATGTAAAGTCGCATGTCTACGTCGATAAACCGGAAACAATTGAGCACTTGGAAGCCAACATTCGACGCGTTATTGCCGAAATACAGCCTGATTTACTGCGAAGAGTGTCTGAAAATTGGACCTCCAGAGTACGTCATGTACACGCCAGCCGCGGCGGTCACATGCCCGAAATCATATTCAAACATAAATGCCATAAAATTATCTTTCAAAGAAAGCCAATTTCATGGATATTAAAAACATTTTTCTGTGTTTTATTTCAATTCAAAGTTCTCCCACTCTAAAAAACACCCCTTATATTCAATAAAACATGCGGGAAAATCAAATTAAATGTCTATTTAATTCCACATACATTTTACATAAGAATATAAACTGTCGAAGCCAACTAACTAATGCAACAATTTACATAACTTATTTTGAAATTTCTTCAATCACACAATTACAGAAGGTGTATTATCATGTTTTCTAACCGAAATGCATTTGGTAACCATAACCTCAAATGTAAACACCTCATTTAAACACAACAAAGTAATTTTACACGGCATACAAAAAAGATGTGAACAGATTATAGATAGCCAAGTTTCTTAGTACCTTGCCGCTTATTAGCAAGAAGTGTGCAGGTGAGTTAGGGTAATTTTATAAATTATCGGAGATAACGAAAATAGAGTAAAAGTCGTATACGACCCCACGTTGTGCTGTGCGATATACAATTTACAGAGGGATCTACATTTATAAACATACTATTTTTCTGGATTTTCATGAATGTAAACATTTTTTTAAAAAATATTAATTGAATGAATGACAGAAAACGTCCGTTAACCCAAAATGGATTAAAAAAAATTAAACCTGAAATGGAAAATTTTAAGCAGGAAACAAATGTGAATATTGTCATAAAAATGTGTATACTGAACATTGCCTTAGCGTTAATTTGTATATACTGCAAATAGAAGAGTTTTTGTAAAAATCTTATACAATATATACAGAATGAAAAACACATTTTTGTTTGCTTAGTTTTCGATGTAGAACGAATTTTACTTTTTATATGGTTTTTAACATAAAAGAGCCATGTAATCTTCTTTTTACATTTTTTCTGAACAATAATTTGAAATTATTATGTTCTTTCATCGAGGATCATTAGCAATGAATAAGAGTGAAATAAATCAAAATTATAACCATTGGTTAGCCACGTTGTGGGTAGTGCAACATAAATTCCACGTTGTGGTTCTAGGCTTCAATAGTGGTGTGTATTTAGTTCTAGACCTCTATGTACATGTGTGTCTTCTATTAATGCTGACATCTGTAATACAGCATACTGAATTAATGATACATTTAATTTAATAATAATATCCACATATCCTATGGGTATCATGTGATGTAACTGTTGTATGTTTTAACTTGTGGTGTTGTAAAGGGCAGAGTTGTTGTTTATATGAAGCAGTAAAGAATAATCTGCTATAAATAATCACGTTAAGCGTTAAATTCCCATTTATTGTGAAGAATAATAATTGATGATTTGATATGTAGGCTAATAGCAATATAGTATTCTTTACAATTAAATTTGACTATAAGTCACAAGTATTATTCAAATGTAGGATTTAAGACTGTTTGAGTTCATTTAACGTGGTATTTTACTGCGAAGCCAGTAAAACCTGTGCAAATGAGTGTTGTGGTATGCTGTTGAACTGTTTATCCACAACTTAGAAGTGTCAAAGAGCTACAACGAGTTTTTATTTGGTCGGGAATAACTCAGGGAGGTGTTTGCTGACTATCATTTATCCAGTTAGGAGCTGAGACAACACAATCAGGTACAAGATATACAATCAGAAGGTTAGTGCCCATTTCTTATGATATATTAAGAAGTTATACAGGGTGTTATAGAAATAAGTGCAAATATTTTAACCCGTAATAAAACTCGCTAAACTGAACAACTTCTCCATTTATAATTTTTTCAAAACGCCCTCAAAACTGAGTTAGAATTCAAAACAGTTTGACTCTAAAAATGCATACCTGCCTATGGAATAATTTTTAATTTAAACGCACAAAACACAAAAAAAACATTTCTTTGATATGCAAACCAATAAAAACTGAATAGATACTGATAAAACCTTTAGTTCACATCTGGTCACCAACGTACCTTATCAATTGAGGTAGGTAAGTTATTGACCGCATGGTTTTTTTGTGCAAGAACTTTGCAGTTTTAATTTACCTTGTGGCGTTCACGTATAACTTAGATTTGCTTACCAAGCGGCTCGTCAAATTTAGGGGAAATAAATGATTGAACAAATATGCGATTAAATGAAAAACGATAAATAGAAAAGCTGTTCATTTTGGTGAGCTCTATCACTGGTTAAAATATTTGCACTCATTTTCATAATACCCTGTATAGCATGTTTGGGGCGGCAAATTATTAAAATAATTGAGAAATTAATTTAGAATAATTAATTTGCTAATTTTGATAGTGATTAGAGTACTCGACGGTTTTCGATCATTATAATTTGAAATTTACATTTTTGGATTAGGTTATTTTTTAGAATCGTCACTTCAATCACGTTTGGAAATTAAACATTTGATTAAACTATTTTTGACAATATCTATTTATTTTGTAATGTCTGATCAAACTCACAAACTGAAGTATGAATTTAATTTTGTGAAGTACCTGAAAGTGTATGTGATTAACAAAGTCAAATATTTATTATATTTTAAAAGTAATTCAGTCTTTAAATACAATAGAAAGTTGTTAGTTGAAAATTTTATCTATTCAGCTGGGAGACAGGAATTCCATTGCTTGAACTGACTAGCCGAGGTTTTAAAAACTATAATCACATGACATAATGCAAAATGTCAATTAATTTATGAGATACGTCAATTTCTATTTATTTCATTAAGAAGTAAGGTAAGTACATCCGTCGCTATACCTGATAGTGCGTCTGGTTAATAATTAAAAAAAGGGTATATTTAATTTGATATTATTTGTAAAAACAAGGTAAGAGAGGGGTATATTGCACATCGTCCTCTAGCATCTAGGTCTATTTATTAATTAATTTCTTTTTACAGCGGGATAGTTACTTCAAGCTTATTTTGTAATGCGAAATATATGAGATGTTTTTCGTTTTCATTTTGTGTGGGTTCTCCAAATGTTTTTATCGTTTTTGGTATTGGTTGATATCGAACTCTAGCGTTCAGATCTCCAGCGATGATTATATAATCACTTTTGTTTATTTTGCACGTCTTGCAGTTGTTTATAAAATTGTTCTGCTTCTTCGCATCCTTCAGGCGCATATACTCTACATATTGTTACTTGTCCTTTTGTTGTTTTAATTTTTGCTGTAACTATTCTTTCATTTATCTGTAAATAGTTCTGTAACATTTATTTAAAGCAATTTCTTATTAAAATTTCTATATGCGCTGCTGCTCTTCGATTTATTTCTACTCAGCTAGATATCATTGTATATGCTTCGTATACTTGTGCACCTTTCAGTGTCCTCCTCATTTCCGAAATGAAAGCTGTATCAATGTGCTTTCTGCTTAGTTACTTTCATATCTCTTCTTCTTTTAGATTTAGACTTGGTACTTTCCACGTCACTATTCTCAGTATACCTATGTGAAATTCTCATTCTTTTATCCTTTACTCGTAGGTCCTTTTTTCTATTGCCAGTTTCGTTGACATATGATCGAGTCGATACATGGTCATTCATATGCTTCTTATTACCTATAATTGTTAAGTAGTGAGTTACTCTATTGCACAACCTTCCCCCTTTCTCATACCGGACTTGGAACCCGGTAACGGCGGACTTCGTTTTGACGATTTAAATGAATTTTTAAAGGTGATAATATGTAGCTTGTTATATTTGTAGGATTGTGTACACATAGGCTTCTCTTTTGTGCATTGCAATTGCTTTAATATCGCATGTATAACAATTTTCCTTTACAATAATTATCATCCTCAGAACTTTCCAAGGATATTATTTCTACCATACATCCTCCAATATTCAAAATTGGTCCAACCACCATCTTGTTTTATACGGAATTCGGCCTGTTGCAACCTGCTTTATATGGAAATGTCTGCTTTGATAACTGTCCCTCTTCCATTCTCGGGACAAGATTCTTTCATTGTTCTTAAAAAGGGACTTTTACTTCTTTAGGTGCCTTCTCCTACCGGAGGTTGGTGATCATAACAGCTATTCTTATTTTCGATACTGCTGCCCTAAGTAGTTCTACCGAGAAGCAGTTGTACCAGTCTCGTAAGTTTTTCAACCAGGATGTTCTTCGTCTTTCTACGTTCCTCTTCCCTGCTATTTTTTCCTGTATAATTAACTGTAGCATATAGTATTTTTATCCACGCATAATATGTCCGATATACTCCAGTTTTCGTCTCTTTATTGTATTTATTAATTCGCGTTCTTTATGTATCCGATGTAGGACTTACTCATTCGTCTTCCTTTCCATCCACTATATCCTTAACATACGTCGATATAACCATAATTCAAAGGCTTGAATTTTGTTTATTTATTGTTTCTTAAGAGTTCACGCCTCCATTCCGTATAGAAGAACAGAAAAGATGTAACACCTCACGAATCTGATTCGGACCCCCCTCGCTATTTCTATCCGTACTCTTATTTCCTGTATTTGATCGATATTCTCGTTTATTATTGTCCCTAAATATTTATATTTCCTTACTCTTTCAATGACGGTGTTGTTTATTATTAAGTTCGTTACATCAGTTTTGGTTTTGGATACGACCATAAATTTGGTTTTGTTTAAGTTTACGTGCAAACCATATCATTCTTTGAAGATCCGAGATGTCATTGGCTAGCATTACGGTATCATCGGCATATCTTGTTATTTATTGGTGTTCCGTTTATTATTATTCCGGCTGTTTCCCCTTCTAGTGCTTCCTGAAATATTGTTTCGGAGTGTAAGTTAAATAGCAAGGGCGACAGTACACATCTTTGCTTCACCCGTCTTTGAATTTCAATTTCCTCTGTCGTTTCGTTTTTTATTTTAACGGTATCCTTTTGATTCCAGTATAAATTCTGAATGATTCGTAGATCATGTTCGTCAATCTGTTTGGTCTTAAGTATTTCTATTAGCCGTTGGTGTTGAACTTTGTCAAATGCCTTTTCATAATATACTAGGCACATATATAGATCTATATTCATGTCTAGACATCTTTGTATTAAAACATCAATTCCATATAATGCATCTCTAGTTCCCAGCCCCTTTATAAATCCAAACTGGGTATCGCTGATTTCTTTCTCTAACTTTTTATATATCCTCATGTGTACTATCGTTAAGAAGATTTTAAGCGTGTGACTCATAAGAGTTATAGTTCTATATTCTGCGCAGTCTCTCGCAATATTATTTTTTGGTAATGCCACAAATGTCGATTTTAACCATTCTCGAGGTATCAAACCAGTTTTGTATATATCATTAAATAGATCTATAAGAGGATGTAATTTTCGTCTGGGCCCGCTGCTTTGTCGTCTTTCATGTTTTTTATTGCATGTTTCACTTCTTCTTTTGTTATTTCAATTCAGAGCTGGGCAGTAATTAATTACTTTTTAATTAAATTACTAATTAAATTCCTTTTTGTTTATTTGCCTTGGAATTGAATTACTTTTCAAAATGCGGTAATTGTAATTGGGAATTGCCATCTTTGTTAGAAAGTACTTGAAAATTACTTTTTAAAAGTAATTAATTACTGCATTCAATTACTCAATTA
>CALNHX010009577.1:0-48517 GCA_940337035.1 Agriotes lineatus | reverse complement strand
ATCAGCTGTCTGTCACTATTATAGTTCTGTCTCTGGGTTGTTATTGTAAACTAAACTGGAGTTTCATTATTCATGTCATGCCTGAACTCTAAAAGGTAGTGAAAGTGATTTCTGCTTGGCCATGTCTTCTCAATGTTCGGCAAAATGTGAATGTGGGAAAACATTTTCTAAAATGATCAATTTAAGAACCCATGTTAAAAGGAAACATCCAAGTAGGTGCAATTAGTGTTAAATCATTCTAGTTCAAGCTTATTGAGGCCTCTATAATGTACATTACATTTTCGTTCCTTAGTGATGCATTTTTTTAGACAAATTGGAAACGTTGGCTCCTAAAAAAATATATGCAACTGGGGCAACTTGTAGGGAGTGTAGCAAGACGTTTGTTAAAAGAAGCAATCTCCAACCTCATTTTAAAGAAAAACATCCAGGTACTTATATAAAATTTGTCTTCTAGGGATTGATCATCTTTAAACCGCGTTAAGGTGGTTTTATCAAAGTATTTTTATTCAGAAAATTTCCGTGGCGAATAAAACACGATCGTTTTAAGGTTAGGTCGACATACCCTATAATCTGCTAAAAACACAGCAATTAAAGAGACATTTATTTCATTTTTATACATTTGTAGATTAGTACCAAAAAGTTGGAGGTAAAAAACCTGCCCAGCTTTTAAAATGCTCTTTGTGTGAATCCCATAATGGGGGACTACAACTAGATTTAAAAAATCACTATCGAGAAGTCCACGGCGTTCATTTATAGAATGAAGATTTTGAACTCAACTCATTTAAAGAATTTCAAACGTGGAAATCTAAAATGGAACGGGAAACATTTTCATACTTCGTCAATAATCATGGGTCACAAAAAACTAAAAATTATACAAGAACCACATATGAATGTCACAGATCGGGAAACTTTAGATCAATAGGAAAAGGTCGCAGACATTTGAAGATGCAGGGAAGCAACAAGATTGGTGGGTACTGTCCAGCTAGCATAAAATTAATTGTGAACGATGGATTGTGTAAAGTTCAATTTTTTAAGACCCATGTAGGCCATGAGCATGAACTGGAGCACTTGTGCCTCACTTCATCTGAAAGACAGGAATTGGCAACGAAAATAGCATCAAAAGTCCCATTTCCCATGATTCTGGACGATATACGAGACTCTGTAACTAATTGTAGACTAGAACGATTACATCTGTTGCAGAAAAAAGACCTATTTAACATCGAACAATCGAATGAAGAATAGAAGCGTGAAACTAGGTTGTTGGAACATACAAGGTATAAGAACAAAAGACGGTGAAGTTTTCAATGAACTACATACATATAATATTGACATCGCGGCTCTGACAGAAACAAAAAAAGAAAGGTTAGGGAAACGAAATGAAAGGAGAATATATTAACTTCTTTAGTGGAGCTGATAAACAAAAGAGAGCAAAAACAGGAGTCGGAATTGCAATTAACAGAAAATGGTTGAAGCACATTAAGGGCTGGTCTGCAGTAAATGAAAGAATAAAAACCCTAGAATTACTAATCTCAGGACAGAGTATCCATATTATAGGAGTGTATGCT
Source organism: Agriotes lineatus (assembly GCA_940337035.1). Taxonomy (NCBI): domain Eukaryota; kingdom Metazoa; phylum Arthropoda; class Insecta; order Coleoptera; family Elateridae; genus Agriotes; species Agriotes lineatus. The sequence continues at coordinate 46,952 of CALNHX010009577.1, read as the reverse complement.
CCCACTGACGATTCTACTGCAGAGATAAAGGAAGAATTCTATGAAAAATTAGCTGAAGTAATTGATACAGTTGGAAATAACAAAGAGATAGTACTATTGGGAGATCTAAACGGACGAGTAGGACGCAGAAAAAACGATATCGTAATAGGCCAATACAGCGGAGAACAAATCAATGATAATGGAACGCATTTAATCGAATTCTGTAAACAATTTTCCCTACGAATACTAAATGGTTTCTTTCAATATCGAGATATTCATAGGTATACTTGAACTCAGGACACCAGAAAGCTAAAATCCATCATAGATTACTGCATTATCAAACAAAAAACTTCCTTACAACCAATGAACGTTAGAGTAAAAAGAGGAGCTATATGCGGCTCAGATCACTATTTGTTGGAAACTTCCTTGATTTTAAAATATAAAAATAGAAGGACACCGCACATAGACGAACAAAGAAACAGTAGAAATTAATACCCAAAATACAATTTAGACAGTTTTTCAAACGAATCTACAGTTTTCCTATATAAGTTAAGAGTAGCCGAAAGGATGAGAAATGAAATAGATAGATCCCCAGGGCAAATGTACAATACTTTAAAAAGTTATTTACACCAATCAGCTAGAGAGGCCTTGGGGAATAATAGATGAAAAACAAAGGAACTCGAAAATATATTGGTGGAATGCAGAGATTGACGATTTGATAAAAGAAAAAAGGCAATTATACATCCGATGGATAACCACGAAAGACCCGGAAGACAAGAAGACATACAGAAGGTATTGCTACATGGTTAAAAAGGAAATAAAAAATACTAACAATAGCTACTGGCAAAAAAAGTGTACGGAAATTGACAATCTAATAGGGAATTCAAAGTCAAGGGCAGCTTGGAAAACTATTAATACTTTAAATTCGAATAAAACAGAAAAACTGACAATCGACCTCATATGACTCCAAAAATGGAAAGATTATTATGAAAACTTACTAACAGAAAACCGAACATAATTTGAAAATGTAAACTACGAAACAGAAACGGTTGATACTAGATGCGAAGAAGCAAGAGGTGAGGCGAGAACTTAGAGCAATAAAAAATAATAAATTCCCTGGCCCTGGAGGTTTACCTGTGGAACTGTTTAAACATTCACCCGATGTAGCACTGGAATGTTTGACAAAAATTTTTAATAAATGTTTAAATGGAGAAACGATTCCAACAGAATGGAAGAATGCGCTTATCAGCTCTATACATAAAAAGGGCGATAAGAAAATCTGCCCTAATTACAGTGGTTTGAGTGTTATAGCACCTGTGGGTAGGCTGTATGGCAGGATATTAAGAGGACGAATTGAAAAACAAATGATAGACCTTGAAGAACAAAGCGGATTTAGGCCCGGAAGATCCTGCACTGATAATTTATTCGTGCTGAAACAATTAACAGAAAAAACCCTAGCGTATGTTAGCCAACTACACCTCACTTTTGTAGACCTCAAAAAGGCTTACGATAGTATACCAATTAAAAAATTATGGGTGTCAATGGTAGAGAACAAAATACATCCACAATACATAAATGCAGTGAAGAAGATAATTTCAGCGCCGTCAAAACACGAGCAGGAATATCAGACCGCTTTAAAATCAATAAAGGCCTAAGGCAAGGTTGCTGCCTCTCAACCACCTTATTTAAAGTGTACCTAAACTCAGCCCTTAAACAGTGAAATAAAAAGATAAATAAAATGGGAGTCTTAATTGGGGAGAGAAACATATATAGTTTACTATTTGCTGACGATCAGGTAGTTCTTGCCGAATACATTGAATATATGACTTATATGATAGGAAAACTTATGAAAGAGTAGGAGAGCAGGGGCCTGGAGATTAATACGGAAAAGATTCAATATATGACGATAGGTAACAAAGGACAACAATTTATTAACAGATAAAGGTGCAATAAATAGTACAAATGTATATAAATATCTAGGCGTTATACTAAATGAGGACGGTAAAGATGAGAAAGATATAATGAAAAAACTAGGAAAAGAACGAGCAATAACTAGTAAACTAAACTCCTTACTATGGAATAAAGATATCCGAAAGGAGACAAAAATCTGTATGTTTAAAACGTTAGTAGAGAGTTGTGTGACATATGGGTCAGAGATATGGACATTAAATCAAAATATGAAAAGAATAAGTGCAGTGGAAAATAGCTAGTGGAGGAGATGTTGTGGTGTCACCTGAAACTATCAGAGAGAGAATGAGGGTAGAAGTAACGCTAACAGACACTATCGAAAAGAAACAACTGTCCTGGTACGGCCATATGAAACGAATGAAGGAAGGGCGGTTGCCGAAGGAAGCATGGAAATGGATCCCACATAGAAGAAGAAAACGGGGGAGGCCCAGAACAAGATGGGGTGACGGAGTAAAAAGGGCGATGGAACGACGAGATTTAAGTGAAGATGCGTGGCACGATAAGAAGGAGTGGCGTTCGGGATGCGATAGACGGCCAAGAGAGCTGCAAAAATGTCGCAATATATTGTTACGATACACTTACGTTAGTTATAAATAAAAATAAAAAATAATAAATTTGGAAGATTAATACAATCAAATTTGGAGGGATTTGAATAAGATTGTGTGTTAAGTTAAAAATGAATAATGGAAATTAAAATTGAAACAATTTATAATTTATGTTGATGGATAAATAGCAATTGAGTATTTAATTTTGATGGTGGAGTTCAATATTGATAAAATTTAAGCCAAGGTTATATTTGACAAATATGCTTACTATAAGAATAAAGAAATGTAGTATGTAATAATCAAAACATTTAATATTTTTAAAGAGTGCAGTAATAATTGTAACTAGCATTGAATTAAAAATTTGTTTAGGCAGTAAGAATAACAAACTCAGAAAAATGTAGACATATTTTGAAAAACTCCTTTTGATACAATCAAAACTAGAAATTATGCCTTTATTTGTATGAGTATTTGGTTATATACAAATAAAATTGTTGTTAACAAATCTACGTGGTGGAAATAAGTGAAAATGTATTTTGAAGTAATACAAGCATACAACCGGCGAAGAGATTGTGGAACACAGTTAATTAGATAAAAATAAGAAGAAGACTACAATATTTGAATAGATTTGGATTTATTGGTACATGCAAGGTATAATAAAGATTTATTACTGGAGTTGATGATTGCATAGAGGACAAGTCAATCATTTTGAAGGAAGTTGTTGAAGTAACTGCGTGGTTTGGGCAGTTCTGTCTGTGTTGCTGAATACAGAGTACGAGCTGATGAATAAAGAAGATTAGCTTGGGATCATCTATAATAGTGAACTTACCAGGAATCTGTTGGGGTGACAGTAACATTGATAAAGGGAACAGGACCAATTTCTGAAGACAGCCAGAGTTTTTGACAGGTTGGATGTTGTTTGAAGGGTAGCAGAGCATCATAGCCTTAACTATTGGAGGTATAAGCTGTGGGCGTCGCAGGTTGTGAGCATCGGAAGCTGTGGACTTTGGGAGCTGTAGTGTTTTTGGATAACTGGCAGTGAAAGCTTGAGGAGTGTTCGGGTTTGTTTTAATTAGTCATATAAAAGCATTTTGAATAACAGACAATAAAAGAAAGAGTGAAATAACTATAATACAGTACTTACTTTAGTGAATTGAGTAATTGATATGTGAGTAGAAAGAATATTTGTCAATTTTTGGTTTGATCGTTGTTGGACGTTAAGCTGACAGTTAATGTCATTCAGTAATTAAAAATTATAATAAAATTTGAATTTCAAATAATAGATAACTAGATTGGCAAACCACCCTGATAAGAGTCTCAATTGAAATATTTAGTTAAAAGTAAAATGTAAAATAATCAATTTGAAAAGAAATAGTAGGGCTAATACTAAATAAAATATGCATATCAACGCTTTAAGCCATTGAATAACAAACGGGCTAGCCCAACGTGGTGCTTATATATATCGCAATATACAGTCTGTTCTACAAAAAAAGCCCCGCCTTCCAGCAACTTTATTATTTATTTTAGACCCAATAAACCTTACATCAAATCAAATGACACATAAAAACCTACATTTTAACACAATCAAAAATTTTTTATCTTCAATTGTTTCAGAGTGGTGACGTCACATGCAATTTTTTTAAATGACACTGTATATATTTTTTTACATTTTCTGGTAGAGGTTTTTTTTCTCTCTTCAACAATATAAATATTTAATGCACTTGCATAAGAAAATTTTCGTGAAAAATTACAAAAGCTTTTTCACAGTGGGAGGCCACGATACAAAACTATAACCAAAAGCGTAACTCAGAAAAACAAAACAATATTTATTTACAAAAAGGAACACAAAAAACTAACCATTTATAACAAATGTTCGATATGTAAACCATTATTGCTAACACAAATTTGACATCGTCTATTAACATTTCTTGCGGCGTTTATAAGCATATATTGGGCAAGCATTTCTAATCCTAACTCTGAGATCATCAATATTTTCTGGTGGTGTAACGAAAACAAGGTCCTTAAGGTGTCCCCACAAAAAGAAATCAAGGGGAGTTAAGTCTGGGGACCTAGCTGGCCACTGAATTGGTCCATTTGTGCCAATCCAATTCTGTTCAAAATGTTCGTTTAGGACATTAGTGTTTATAAGAGAATTATGGACAGACGCACCATCTTGTTGAAAAATGAAGTTATTAAATTCTGCAAGAGCAATTGTTCCAAATATTCCTGTAATTGGTTTCGTAGAAACTGGTTGTATCTAACTGAATTTAGAGTTCCGTCAATAAAGTAAGGTCCTAACAACCTTCCTTTTAAAATCCCACAGCATACATTAACGCTAAATCTTCTTTGAAAGCGATTTTCTCTAATATTTCTGGGATTTTCTGTACTCCAATAATAGTGATGATTTCTATTAAATAAGCCGTTATTGGAAAATGTGCATTCACCAGACCATAATACCGGGTGGCCATAAATATCTGATATCGCATTACCTTTGGAATCAACACCGCTTTATTAAAGCGATGAATACGACTAAACTAAATGTCATTAATGTCATGACAACTAAAATTCCTATCTGTTAAAAATTATTATAGATTGCAATAAGTAATGGAGTTAGAACAGGAGATTTTTATAATCAAGTCGTAGGCTAAACTGCAGAATCCGGGGCACATTCTCCTCCTCTTATTGCATTTTATTACATTACATAGGTACCAATACTTATTGTAATTGAAATATAGTACTAACCCAACATTTATAAGTAGCTAATTCCATGGCTACCGAGATCTCAGATATTTATGGCCACCCGGTATTTTTCTGTAAAAATTAGGATCCTCTTGCTGTCTGTTTACAAAGTAATTACAAAATTCAATTCGACGTGGAGGGTCATTTGCTTCTAAATTATGCACTAAATGTACCTTATATGGTTTAAAATCATGTTTTTTTTATTGTGATGTACTGTACTACATGACTAGAGTCCATCAAATGCCATTTTGCCATGTTTCTTACTGTAGGCCCCTTTAGGGCCAGATTTCATATTTAGGCGTTTCACGTAGTAAGGGGTGGAATGAACCACATTTGTTGTTGCCATAAATGCTATAAAATGCCCTTTTCCGTGATAAATGCTATATTTTGAATAAATGCCATATTTTAGTGCTATATTTCAATCAAAATGAATATTATATGGCTAATTCACAAGAAAAGGGCTTACAAATTTCCAAATAGACATGTAGAAGTTTTGGTAAGTGCCTGGTACTAAGGTCGATGACCCGTGGCTTGGGTGACCGCTCGTCGCGCGCCTCAACGCTCAGGTAAGTATCCCGTTACGACCACTCGTCAACAACAACCCCTCGCTCTAACCCTTCCCTTCAATGCACCTCGGATACCTACATTCCACTTATTTGCCTTGTGCCCGTCGTTTTTATCAGATTACTTTGTCTTTTGTATTTGTGTTGTGGGATTTTTAATATTACTGGTGACATTTTTTCTAAAATTTCAACTTTTTAAAGTAAATACTTACCATTTTTTATGGTTTATTTTGAAATAAGTGCCATTTTATATGCCATATTTTGAAAAAATAAATGCCATTTTGCTATGCTATATTTTGAAAAAATACGGGAATATTTTGACGGGCTCTATACATGACACCTGAAGATTATGTGTAAGTATTTGCATCTTGCTCTACACTTAACAAAATATCCAACTCCAAATTTTCACCTCGTACTTGGCGGTCTCTTTTTATTTTCTTTAGGGAACCCGTATTCCTTAACGTTTCTTCTAATTTACTAAATTTTCGCCGGGAAGGAGCCTGTCTATCGGGATACCGTGTTTGATAAATACGTAAAGCTTCCGCACTATTTTTCCTGCATTCAAGGAATACTTGCATCATGTCAACCATTTCATTGTTAGTAAACCTGGCCATATTTTGATTTGAATATTAAAGCACAAGAGTATAATACCAGAAAACACTTTAGATTATTCTGAAATCTGACAGTTAAAGCGTTTGTCTACTATTTGTTTTGTTTTTCTGAGTTACGCTTTTGTTTATAGTTTTGTATCATGGCCTCCCACTGTGAAAAAGTTTTTGTAATGTTTCACGAAAATTTTCTTATGCAAGTGCATGAAATATTGATATTATTGAAAAGAGAAAAAAACTTCTACCAGAAAATGTAAAACAAATATATACAGTGTCATTTAAAAAAATTGCATGTGACGTCACCACTCTGAAACAATTGAAGATACATTTTTTTGATTGTGTTAAAATGTAGGGGTTTATGTGTCATTTGATTTGATGTAAGGTTTATTGGGTCTAAAATAAATAATAAAGTTGCTAGAAGGCGGGGCCTTTCTTGTAGAACAGACTGTATATATTATTCAACTTCTAGGATATTCTGGCTTCAGTCTCATTTAGAGTTGCTTGCAGTTGACAATATTATGCTTGTCTGATGATTGGATGTATGTATCAATTCTAGTTGATTTTTCTCCAATGATTCGATGTCATGGTAAATGTTAAGCGCGCCTTTCAAATCTGCGCAAGAAGTGGGGTGAGGGTGCTTGCGCACCCCATGCGTAGCTGGGTTTTAAGTAGGCAAATAGTTAAGTAAGAATAAGGTACGGCTGCAACATTAACGCAGCAACCACCCCAAATTACGGAGGTGCAGTATTTAGTGTAATAAACTAAATAAACAGTTTTTTTAATATATAGTCCACTTTTTATTCGAACGGCCCCATTAGCCGACCATTGGTCCAATCGACCGGATAGTGAATTAAGTGAGTAAAAGCCGATTGTTGTGTGCTTGGCGAGGAATCTCAGTTTTTCCTTCAGTCCAGAAGCGGCATCAGCGATCCAGTGCACACAAGAACGAGCAGTCCAGTAGCTACTGAAATGTCCTGTAAGTCACATTCCTATTAATTCCTTATTCGATTTGTTTGAGTTAATACAATGACTGACAACAGCGAAATTGCAAAATTAAAAGCTAAACGCGGGACAATAAAGGGAAAGTTAACGCGTTTTCAAAATCATTTCGATAAATTGGATAAGGATGCGTTAAATAGTGACATAATAACTCAGTTAAATGATAGGTTAATGAAAATAGATCCGATATTAGACGAGTTTGACGAAATTCAGACGCAGATTGAAAACTTAGACCCTGAAGATACAGATGAAACCGAGCGGGAAGAGTTTGAAAATTTATTTTTTAATGTCACAAGTAAAGCTAGGACAATTTGTAATCAATATGAAAGGGCTAGAGTGCAAGATTCCGCCTCAAGTATTCATAACGGAAGTAATAGGTCACCATATAATAATTCAATTAAACTACCGACAATTAAATTAATGACGTTTGACGGGAAATATTCAGATTGGTTGGAGTAGAGAGACGCATTTAGTGCCCTTGTAGACAGTAACGAATCACTATCAGATATTCAAAAATTTTATTATTTGCGCTCTTCGTTAGAAAAGGAAGCCTCCGAGGTAATTAAATCTATTGAAGTCTCGGCAGCTAACTATAAAAATGCTTGGCAATTATTATTAGATCGTTATGAAAATAAAAATCTTATGATACATAATCACATAAAAGCCATCCTTGAATACCCGGTTATTAATAAAGAATCGCATACGGAACTTAGGAAATTGTTTGATACAATTACAAGACATTTGCGTTCCTTAAAAACGTTAGGGGAAAAAATAGATTCTTGGGATCGCTTAATTATTTACATAATAACCAGTAAAATGGATAATACAACCCGGCGCGATTGGGAATCTTTTAAATACGAAAACCAATTACCAATAATGGCAGATCTAAACACATTTTTAAAGGCTAGGTGCGCGGTTTTAGAGAAGTTAGAAATTAATAAAGTTGAAAAACAGAAATGTCAAAATTCGCAATTTGTTAAAAAGCAATCATCTAATACTTTTGTCGCCAATACAGGAAACAAAATCCAGTGTTATCATTGTAACGAAGGCCATGCCATTTACAAATGCACTTCGTTTCTAAATATACCCATTGAAGAACGCATTTCGTGCGTTAAGCGGCTTAAACTCTGTCTAAATTGCATGAGACCATCACATCCTTCTTGGAAATGCGATGCGAAAAGATGTTTTAAATGTCATAAACCGCACAATTCCTTGCTGCACTTAGAGGCATTTAACAAAATTCTTAAGCCGGAAACGAAAAACCTTTCAGGGATTACGGCAAGCTCTGAAGCTGAAGCATCCAGCGTAAGTACACAAATAACCCCACCGGTAACTGGTCAAAATGAGACAATGACCACTCATATTTTAGAAAGTGATAATACGGTGTACTTGGTCACTGCAACTCAAGTCTTACTGTCAACGGCTGTTATTAAAGTTAAAAATAGTAAAAATGAATTTGTTACTTGCCGTGCATTATTAGATAGCGGTTCTCAAAGTAATTTTATTAGCGAAAGGTTGAAAAAACAATTAGATCTACCATCTACAAGGATTAATCATGCAGTAAAGGGAGTTGGTGGTGAAACACTGTCTATCGTAACTAATCAAGTTAATTTGCTAATTACATCATGTCACAATCATTTCAGCATGAACATTCACTGCCTAGTAATTCCAAAAATTACTGAAAAATTACCCTCTATATCATTTAATAAAAACGTATTAAATATTCCAGGTCAAATTAAATTAGCAGATCCAAAATTCTATACTGCAGATGAGATTGATATTTTGTTGGGATCAAATATATTTTGGCTAACAATAATGAATGGTCAAAAACAACTTGGGATAAACATGCCCATTCTGCAGAATACACAGCTTGGATGGGTTATAGCGGGTAATTTAAATTTTAATGTAAATACGAGTACGAGTACTAATACATCTATCAATTGTTTAAGTATTAGGGACGACGTTGATAGGAAAATTTCGAAGTTTTGGCAATTAGAAGAGGTCATGAATAACAGTTTGCCGTTATCAATATCCGAAAGATACTGTGAATCACACTTTAGTAAGACGACAATACGCGATTGCACAGGTAAATTTATTGTTAAAATTCCTTTTAAGAATACGCTAAGTCAATTAGGAAATTCGCGGGGCAACGCGTTAAATCGTTTCTATTCCTTAGAAAGAAAATTAGATAAAAACTCGGAGTTAAAAAAGGATTATATATCGTTTATGAAGGAATACGAGCAATTAAATCATATGAGTGAAGTAGATGATACAAATAGTGATCATACCTCGAACTACTATTATTTGCCTCACCACGCGGTCATTAAAGATTCAAGTTTGACTAGTAAATGTAGAGTGGTATTTGATGCTAGCTCGAAGGCAGATTCAGGGCTTTCACTAAACGATGTGCAATTTAGCGGTCCTACATTGCAGCAGGACTTATTTTCTATTTTGTTGAGATTCAGAAAACATAAATTTGTAATAGCAGCTGATATTTCGAAAATGTATCGGCAGGTGCTCGTTGCCGAAGAACAACGAAAATTTCAAAGAATATTTTGGCGCGCTAATTCCCATGATACACTAAAATGTTTTCAATTAAATACGGTCACTTACGGCACCGCGTCGGCGCCATATCTAGCAATAAGGTGTCTTTGGCAATTAGCTAATGACAATCAATTACAGGCTCCTATTGCAAGTAAAATTATTCGCAATGATTTTTATGTAGATGACCTGCTAACGGGTGCGGACACGGTAGCGGAAATACTACAAATTCAAAAGGAGATTTCACAAATACTTTCTGGAGCAAACTTTGAACTACGTAAATGGCTGTGCAATAATCCAAACATAATAGCTGAATTTAAAATTAATAATGATTTAGAAGCCAGCGTCCTTCAGATAGGAGAGGACGAAGCTAATAAAACTTTAGGAGTATATTGGAATCCAATTAATGACACGATTCAGTATGCAGTAAGTGATTCGATTAACGTAGGTGCAATTACAAAGCGATCAATTCTATCGTCCATTTGCCAAATATTTGACCCTTTGGGATTATTGGGGCCCATAATTATTGTTGCAAAAATTATAATGCAGGAATTGTGGAAGGCACAGCTTTCGTGGGATGAAAGGGTACCAGATTCCCTAAGGACCAAGTGGTCAGATTTCAAGACAACCTTGCCAGTTATAAATGAGTTCAAAATTCCTCGACACGCTATAATCTCAGCTTACATTACCATCGAACTGCATGCATTTTGCGACGCTTCCGAAAGGGCTTACGGGGCGTGCCTGTACTTGCGAAGTGTTTCAGGGCTAGGGGGAATTAATTCAACAATTCTTTGTGCTAAATCACGGGTTGCTCCTCTTAAGCAAATAACTCTACCGCGATTGGAATTATGCGGAGCAGTATTATTGGCAAATTTAGCAAAAAAGGCAACAGATTCACTGGAGCTAAATTATAATAAAAAATTATTTTGGACGGATTCAATAATTACACTTGCTTGGATTAGAGGGGCCCCAAACCGATGGAAAACGTTTGTAGCTAATCGCGTTAGTGAGATTCAGTTGTTGACAGATATAAATGATTGGGGTCATGTAAAATCTAAAGACAATCCTGCGGACTTGCTTTCCAGAGGTGTCAATCCAATAAATCTTCAAAATTCCAACCTGTGGTGGCATGGCCCAGATTGGCTGAATAAAGAGAACATAATGTGGCCAACAGCAAGTGAAGGGGAACCAATTCTAACTGATATTCCCGAAGAACGATCTATTTCGTGTACTATTACAACATCAGATAGACAATTAAATTCAATTAATAAATACTCATCATTAACAAAAATTAAACGGGTATTAGCGTATATATTACGATTCGTAAACAATTCACGATTAACACGAAAGGAAAGGCAGATAGGGGTTTTAACTCCCGATGAATTACAAGCGGCATTAAAATATTTAATTAAAATTGATCAAATCGAAGGGTTTTCAGGTGATTATAATAATTTGGTAAATAAGCGCATCCTAAGTAACAAAAGTAAAATTTTATCCTTAAACCCATTTATGAAGGATGATTTAATACGTGTAGGTGGTAGACTAACGAATTCAAATGAAACTTATGACAAAAAACATCCTATTCTTTTGCCTAGAAGCAGCAGACTAACAGAACTAATTTTAAAAGATGAACATAAACGCCTGCTTCATTGTGGCGCTCAAAATCTGCTGTATTCTATTCGTGAAAAATACTGGCCTATTTCTGGACGTAACTCATGCAAAAATATAATCAGAAAGTGCGTTATCTGCTTTAAGGCACGACCTAGGGCTCTAGAATATTTAATGGGACACTTACCGGAAGTAAGAGTAAACAAGAATACACCATTCGAAAATGTAGGAATCGATTTCGGTGGTCCTTTTCTAATAAAAGACCGGTTGACCAGGGGAGCAAAACTAATAAAGGCGTATATATGTCTATTTGTGTGTATGTGTACCAAGGCAGTACATATAGAATTAGTTTCGGAATTGACTGCAACGGCATTCATGGCAACTCTGCAAAGATTTACTAGTAGACGTGGGAAACCAAAGAATATTTATTCAGATAATGCATTAAATTTTGTCGGCACTCACAATGAACTCCGTAAGATTTATGAATTACTTGAGGCTGAATCAGACAATATAGCTAATACTCTTGCAAATGAAAAAATAGTTTGGCATCATTTCATTCTTGCTAGGGCTCCTAGTTTTGGGGGAATTTGGGAGGCGGGGATTAAGAGTACTAAATACCATATAAAACGTGTAATAGGGAACAATTCATTAACCTTCGAGCAATTCAATACAGTATTAACTCAAATCGAATCTATCCTAAATTCTCGTCCACTCTGTCCTCTATCATCCGACCCCCAAGATATGTCTGCCCTGACGCCTGGGCATTTTTTAATTGGAAAATCGTTGACTGCCCTTCCTGAGGACAATCTAACAGCAGTTCCTGAAGGAAGGTTAGGCAAGTACCAACAGCTGCAGGCTATGGTACAGCATTATTGGTCTCGTTGGCAAAAGGAATACTTGACCGACCTGCAAGTAAGGACAAAATGGAAGCAACAATCCCAACAATTACTGAAAATTGACTCTTTAGTGCTAATAAAGGATGACAATGCTCCTCCGTTAAGCTGGAAGCTAGGAAGAATATCCCAACTTCATCCTGGCAAGGATGGCATTGTGCGCGTAGTTGACGTAAAAGTACATAATGGTGTTATACAACGCGCAGTTAACCGTGTGTGTGCGCTTCCAATCGAGTGAAAAACAATAAGGGACAGATACATTTATTATTTTTAATGTTTCTTCTTTTGTGTGTTACGATGTAGTTATATATCTAAATTGTATTTTCTATATCCCATGTAAGATTTATATGTCATTATGTTGTGCATGTTTGTATTGAAAGTCAATTCTTTCAAGGCGGGCAGAATGTTAAGCGCGCCTTTCAAATCTGCGCAAGAAGTGGGGTGAGGGTGCTTGCGCACCCCATGCGTAGCTGGGTTTTAAGTAGGCAAATAGTTAAGTAAGAATAAGGTACGGCTGCAACATTAACGCAGCAACCACCCCAAATTACGGAGGTGCAGTATTTAGTGTAATAAACCAAATAAACAGTTTTTTTAATATACAGTCCACTTTTTATTCGAACGGCCCCATTAGCCGAACAGTAAACTTCATCGTTAACTCCAAATACTGAGGTTAGTAGCTGCCCTAGTACTCCTCGCTTGGTCCTGACATCGTGACTATACATGATTTTCATATTGCAGATGATCTGCCGTTGCGGCTCTCTCAGGTGATGATTTAATTCCTTGCAATGGTATTCTGCCGCACAAGGTATTCATTTGTTGGATTGTCTTGTTTATATCTTCTTCATCTACTTGGATGCTAGAGATGTTCACTGTTACTTCAATCCTGAAGTCTCCCCTCGAGAGTTTTGCGTGGCCAAGTTCTTCAATAAATAGGCCAGGTGATGGATACTTTACTATGTACGACCCCGTGGTTGCTGCAATTATGTTGCACGACGCAAGTAAGAGTGTTATTGTTCTTGTGACTGTTGATACTCTACTACCTTTGCTTTGCTTTCTTTTTCCTTCTTCTGCTTCCTGTCTTGGTAACGGAACGCTTGAGAATTGCATCTCCCTTTGTCTTAACGGTTGCAACTCTAACAGTACCATCTGTACCTGGATGCACTTCTGTCACTCTTGCTAAAGGCCATCGATTGGGAAGACTGCTGTCATCCTTCTGTAACAGTAGATCTCCCACTTGCAAAATCTTTTCGTCTGACGTCCATTTCGTTCTGCTTTGTGTCGGCTCTGCATAATCCAGACCAGTGTGTGAGAATGGTAGAGACGACGTTACTCTGGGTTTGCGGAGATTTCCCATAAATTGCTGCAATGGTTGTCTTCTGAATGTAAACGATTTCATGCAGTTGTAAATTTCCTTGCGTATTTTCTTCACATTGACAATCCAAAATTTTCTACGGATGTATGCCGCTGTAGCTTAACTTCCGCCATGTAGCAGTTTCCGATAGACTTCTCTCACTATGAGTTGGGCTAGATGACTGTTATGGGGAATGAGAATGGCATGTTTTTCATTATATGGCAACATCGAATTCTGAAGTCGTCCTCCCACTCTAAGAGTTGCTCCATCATCGACGAATAGTCGTAACAGTGCCAAGGAACTTTTTGTGTCAACTGAGATGTTTTTCTTCAAGGTTTTAATCTCTGTCGACCAGCTGCTTGCTTGCTCTATACAGATGATTTGAATGAGGCAATTGTTGAGTTCTGCTGCCATAGGGTATTCGGTTGAACACGGTTGTCTTCTACATTTTTGAACAAATTTGTTACAGTATGCAGTAACTCGCAGTAACTTCTGCAATGACGAGTATTTGGAAAAGATGCCCAAATCTTCTTTTGCGGCGATAAACGCTTGGACTTGGTGAATTTTTGCTTTTTCTGTAGCTGTTCTGGGAATCTTTATTTCCGTCAGTGGCAAAGGATTAATTTGTAACCATTGTGGGCCGTTTCACCACAATATATGATGCTGTAGTTTGACAGGAGCAAGCCCTCGGGATATAGCATCTGCTGGATTGTCCTCTGAACGCACATTATGCCAATTACCACTGGGGGTTACTTCCAATATTTCTTCTACCCTATTTGCAACAGATGGTTTCCATTTTTCCAACTCCAACTCGTCTTGGCAACGTTTTCTTCATCTTTATAGGTGCAACCCTTCACTTGGCTGTCAATAGTGTTATTTGAATGCGTCCATCTTGAGAGATTACCCTGCTGTAGATTTCAGCCCCGTAAGCTTTTTCCGACGCATCACAGAAAGCATGCAGCTCCATTTTCCGGATGCTGCTGTGGTACCCTAACCATTTAGGAATGGATATATCTTCAACCAATGGTAATTCTTTTTAAAATTGTTTCCACTCGTTCATTATTTCTGTGGTCACTGGCTGATCCCATGATTGCTGTTGTAACCAAAGTTGTTGAATTAGTAATTTGGCCTTTATTACAATTGGAGCTAACCATCCTAATGGGTCAAACAAGCGGGATATTTCTGATAAGATTATCCTCTTTGTAGGATTTGTATCGGCTCGAATACTTACCCGAAACTTAAGTTCATCTGCCCTCGGACTCCAGTGTACTTCCAAGGTTTACCTTGTTTCCCCTTCGTCGATCTCTAGTACCTTCTTCTCCTGTAAGTTATCTGGCAATTCTTCCACAAGCGCTGCGCTGTTGCTTGCCCATTTTCTAAGGGTAAACCCTCCACTTTTTAACATATTGATTAGACTTACTTGGAGATGCGTTGCTTCTTCTATGGAGTCGGTTCCCGACATTAAATCATCCCCTTGGTTGCTATTTCTGCAGCCATTGGGTATATTTGTCTTTCATCTTTAGCTAACTGCAACAGGGTACGGATTGCCAGGTATGGTGCTGCTGTTGTTCCATAAGTTACAGTGGTAAGTTTAAACTCTTGAATAGGCTCGCCTGGTGAAAACCGCCATACTATCCTTTGGAGGTCCTGATCTCCTTCGGCCATCTTGATCAGACGATACATCTTTTCAATATCTGCTGAAAATACAAACGTGTGTTTCCTCCACCTCTGCAGAATATGCTTCAAATCTTGTTGCAATCTTGGTCCAGCTGTCATTAGCTGATTTATGCTGAATCCAGTGGTGGTCTTCGATGAAGCATCAAAGACTACCCTTAACTTCGTGGTTGTGCTATCTTTCTTTACTACCGCTTGATGAGGGATGAAGTAGGCTTGT
Organism: Agriotes lineatus; assembly: GCA_940337035.1. Classification (NCBI taxonomy): domain Eukaryota; kingdom Metazoa; phylum Arthropoda; class Insecta; order Coleoptera; family Elateridae; genus Agriotes; species Agriotes lineatus. The sequence continues at coordinate 31,267 of CALNHX010009577.1, read as the reverse complement.
CGTACATTGACTCCTGGTTAAACGTGTTTCATATGTCCCAGTTCTAAGTATTCCTTCATGAATGTTTTGTATTCTTTACCTAGAACTTTATTTTCTTCTAACCGTTTCTCTAGTTGAAAGAACCGTGCGATTGCCTTTTTTCTCGAATCCCCAAGTTTTTCTATTGGTTCCTTGAGCGGAATTTTAAAGTATATGTACCATCAGCATTTCTGTGATGGTTGCAGTTGTAGAAATCTTCTCATTCTTTGTCTTCATTGGACATCACCTTTTCTGGTACTACTTCTTCAATTTCCCAAAATTTTGTGAGTTGTTCATCTTCTGCAGCACATGCGACCATGCTAAGAATTTTCCTTTCTACTGATGGTGCTGTTGCATTCCCCTTCATGATCCATCCAAGTTCCGTGCTTTGAGCTAACAGGCCTCCGTTGAATTTTTGTACTCCTTTCAGAATTATTTCCTTGTAGATGTCTGCTCCTAGGATAACGTCTATTGATCCAGGTTTATGGAATAGTGGATTAGCCAACACCAAATTCTTACGGTCCTGAAGTTGATAGCTTTCCACTGGTTCTTCTGGCAGCGTCTTGGTTAACCGTGGCAGTATCAGCATCTCGCATGTGGTTTTGTAGTTGCTTGGAAATCTCGGACGTAGGTTTACAGGGTTGTACCTGTTTCTTTCTTGCCTAATCCAGAGATTTGCACTCTTACCGTTTCTTGTGGTAGCCCAAGCGTTTCAGCTGCATATCCTGTAATAAATGACGCCTGTGATCCGGAGTCTTTCAGGGCTCTGAGATACTCCAAACTCCCCGACGATGACTTGACTCTAATTAGGGCAGTTGCCAGAAAAACGTTGCGATGCTGTCTTCATACTAGGCTTGCAACAATGTTTTCTTTCTCATTGGTTGCTGTCGCACTGTAAGTCGCCGCAGTGGTCTTGGGAAGCTGCTGCTGCTGCTGTTTACTAAAATCTTAGTGCAGAAGCCAATCATATCTTTTATTAGATACCTTGCATTTCCCTGGGAAGAAGTGTCTGGAGTTATATTTTCCTGTAGGCTTGAAACAGTTAGAACAAAGTTTTTTATTCTTTATAAAGTCTCAACGTTCGGATACTTTTAGGTTGTTTAATTTTGGGCAAGATTTGAGGCTGTGTGATCCTCAGCAGTGAAAACACGATAAGTCAGCAGTGTGGTACGTCTTTACTGCCCACCGATTCTGGTAACTTTCCCATGGTTACCCAATTCCATTTCTTCTGGGTTTGAGTTTGTTCCGTCTTTGTACAGCTTCCAGCGACTGAAATCTTGTTTCCAAAAAATTCAATAGCTGCTCGAACTTTTGCACCTCTCTTGGTGCCGTTAGTGACTGCTCATACAGTTTGTTGGTTTCCTTGTCCAACTTCCGTGGCACTATATGACACATGACAGGCCCCCATGCGGCCGTTTCAATTCCTAAGTTCTCAATTGCTCTTAGGCATTCTGCAGTCTTGTCATGGAGTTTCTTGATCCCCTCTGCAGATTCGTTCGACAGGGTTGCCTGGTTGACTATGTCATCCAAATACTTCGCAAATAGCAGCCTGGTGTTGTCGTATCTGTTCCTTATAATAAACCATGCAGACTCGTAATTGGCTTCAGTTGCCTCCAGGTGTTGCACTAACTTGCTGGCTTCCCCCCGTAACTGTGACTTCAAGTAATGCATTTTTCCCCCTTACTTAGTCTTGAGTTTTCATGAACAATTCTTCGGAATATATCATGAAAGCAAGGCCATGCTTCGTAGGTCCCTTCAAAAACTGGAATTTTGAAAGTTGCTAACACTATATTCGTATGGCTGTATTCCTTGACACTTTGAACCTCTTGATCCTGGATGTGTTGGTACAGGACCACAATTATTTTGTTGACCATCTTCTTGGTCTCATGAAACTCCTTGTCGTCGTAGCTACCATGGGATAGTATCTCCTCGTTTAGAGCTCTGATGTCATCCCAATCATCCTTGAAATTCTTAATGTTGTATTCGCAATACCTTTTACTGCATTCCTCATTCAACCTATTCCAGACTTCCTGAATGTCGGTTTGGAGTGAATTCACCTTGATCTGTAGCCTTCTTATTCGGGACTGTCTCTCCTTGTCAGCAACTGTGGTTGTGTCCTCTTTTGACGCTACTGGCTGCTGTGAACTTTCTCCTAGTGTAGCTAGATTTTCGTTGTACTTGTCGAGCAGGGCCACTCTTTCATTGTAAACGTCTTTAGTTTGCTGAATTTTTTTTTTCTTAAAATAATGGTGTTATTCCTCGCTTTCCTTCGCCAGGTCTGAGTGGTTGGCGTCAAATTCTTCCCAAATTTGTTTTAGGGTGACTCTGAGAGCGGTGATATATGCTGCATTTTTTTGATGGGTCGTCCTTCTTCACGTTGATAATCTGCCTGCGAATGGATTCTGCTAAGTCGTTTTGGGCTTTGAAAATCTCTCGTCGCTGCGCCATCGCAACGGTCTTGTTCGTAGAGGGCTGGTACGTTAAAGGGATTAATGAATTAATGTTAGGGGCAGGAACGTTGAAAGGCTCGAAGGACCAAATATTCAGGGTGGAGCTTATAGTGGAATATATGATTTATAATTTGGACAATTACAAGAGATATCTTAGGGGTGCCGCAATTAAAAAGAGGTACAAATCAACGGTCTTGTGCAGTCTCACACAAGATGATTTAGTAGACTTTGATCCGTTGGAGCAGAGGTTCGTGAATACAGAAAGAAATGTCAAACTGTATTATTTTATTGACTAGAAATTTCCTATTTATATACATAAAACTATGATGTAAATTACAAGGTTCACTTTATTTGCCCTAGTTCAACTCGCATTTGCACTTGCGTGTTTAATTTCATAACAAACAGTGATAGCAAGTCTGCATAATTGCAGTTTCTTCACCGGGTCGTTCGAGCAATGCTGACAGCTTTGTTATGCATTTCCGCATGTAATAGTATGCATATTTCATTTAAAAGTTAAAATTATGTTTTGGTTCCTAAACAGTTACTGAGTATGTAAAAATATAATATATTGTACGGGGGAAGGAATTCTGTTGATGAAATAGTATAAAGACTTCAGCTTGCAGAAAGTATGTGGGTTATACATGCCCTGTTGTTCTTTCTGATACTTCTTTTTCAATAAAATTACGGTTCATATATTGCATTTTAAAATAAACCCATTTACACATGGCGTGGCGTACCCTTAGAAACCACTAGTAACAATCAAGTCCTTATGGAAACGGGAATGACACATTGTGCGTTATAATAAATTCACTGTATGACACATACTAAGGAAGACAACTCTGGCTTTGCAGGCTATCATTTATCTATAAGCATGCTTGTAAAACTGACAGTTAACTTGTAAAGATTTTACAAGTTAGTAACTTGTTAAAAAAACTTTCTTGATTAATACAGGGACTTGATAAATTGATGTTTACAAGTGAAGAATAGATAAAAATTATAGCAATAACTTGAACTTACAGTAAATACAAAAAATAATTACTACCGTAAAACGGGGCAACTTCGTCATCGCGGGAAACTTCGTCAGTTAGGCAGCCGATGTACGATCGTGTAAGCATAACCTCAAAATCTACAGTTATCGTTTCGGTTCCGTTGTGTTTACGTCGAAAGTGTATCTGTTCCTTTAATAATACCAAAGAAAAACAGAAAAGTGTTGGGAGTTAGGAGTTACCAGCGTTATGATCCCCAGTTAGTTGAAGACGCACTGAAGGATATTGGAAATGGCCTCTCGGTGTCGATGTCGGCTGCCAGAAAAACACATGGAATACCGCGAACAACGTTTCAAGACAAGAGGCATGGTAGACACATTAAATCAGTAGGCCACCCAAAAGCCTTAACGACCTTGGAGGAGTCGGAAATTGTTGGTGCCATAAATCAACTTTCAGCTTGGTCTTATCCATTAACAAAATTAGAAATAAGACTGATTATCAAAGGCTATCTCGATACAAAAGGACGTAAAGCAGTGATTTTTCGAGACAACCTTTCTGGTGAAGACTTCATGGTGGGTTTCATGGAGAGGAACAATTTAAACCAAAGTTTATTTTGTGCCTTAATATAACCTAAAACTTGTTTTAAAATGATGCAATTATTTATGTACCGCATATATGTATTATACATATATTGCTAGTAGGGCCTTGGAACGCCCGAAAACATTACGGCGCCGACATAGTTTCACTTAGAGTATAACGCGTCTCGTGCGCATGCCTGAGAATTCGAACTCTGTCTTTAGAAGCGAATTTTAAACTTGACCACTTCCCCATTGGGCGGACGACGAAGCCGCGCTTGCGCACAGCTTACCATTATACATTGAAGAGTTGGTTGTCTGTCTCACTTCCTTCGTGAGTTTCCCACTCATAGCCGCTAGCAATATAGTAAGTATTACATATATGATTTACCGTAATAAAGTTACCAAAATTAGTTATCTACCATAACGAAGTTGTCCCTAGAAACATACAACTTCGTTTATAGACGAATTTGGGTTAGGTGACGAAGTTGTCCAAAATCTGTACAACTTCGTCAGGAATTGTTTAGCGATTTATCGGACGTATAAACGTTATTTATAAAAACCAAAGGACGGTAGTACGGAGTGTACTTAAGTGTTAGGAAAGGGTCGAGCAAGCTAAATACGTGGGAGATAGAGTAGCCACGAAAATAAAAGGTATTTATTTATATCCTTAAGTATTGATAACAGGTTATATCTAAACAACTGGTGCCGTGACCTCCGAGGGGCCGACCCGGAAACGGTGCTGAAAGCGGTACGTTAGGCAACCTTTCATACGCAGTGGTGTACTGGGGATAGACTAAGTTGCAGGGAATTTAAGAGGGCGGAATGTCGCTGCAACGACCGCCAGTGAAGTCAAAGTACGATAGTGACGAATCGTCAACAGAGGATGGTAAAAGGAAGCGGTGGCCGATGGGGGAAGAAGGTAGTAGCGACTCAGCAAAAAAAAAGTAAGAAAGCAGGCAGATTTCCAGACAAAAATGGGGATAACGCAGTTTTGAAGGAAATGATTAAAGATTTGATGAAGGAAGTGAAAGCTATAAGACAAGGACAGGATAAGTATCAAGAAGAGATGCGGCTTCTAAGAGAGGAAAATTTACAAATGAAGTAGAAGATTAAGATACTTGAAAGAAAGATGGAAATCATGGACAAGCAACAGAGGAAAAGGAATATAGTAATCAAGGGACCTGATTTTAAAGGCAATAAGGGAACCGCAGACGTTGCTGAATTTATTGCAGAAAAATTAAACGTTGATGTAAAAATTAAGGATGTACAAAAGATAAATGTGAAACAAGGACAACTACCGTTGGCAATAGTGGAAGTAGATAGTTGGGAAGAAAAAGAAATGATAATGAAGAATAAGAGTAAATTAAGGGGATCAAACTGCTACATAGAGCATGACCTAACACAAACGGAGGCACGAGTACAAAAGCAATTAAGGGACATGGCGAAAGCAGAAAAGGAAAAGGGCCACACTGCCAAAGTTAGATACCAGAAAATTAACGTGAACAATGTCTGGTGGAAATGGAACCAGAAAACAGAGGAGGTAGAAAGAAAAGAAAACAATGCAAAACAACAAAAAAAGTAGTGGGAGAAACAAGGACTCGAAAGATAGTAAAGACCACGGCCAAAGCAAAGAATAGGATTATGATTGGGCAATGGAATGTAAGGGGGACGTATGAGGAAGGAGCTCTAAAAATTCTAGTAGATGTGTTGAAAAATTATGACATAGACATTGCAGTCATTCAAGAAACCAAACAAAGAGGAAATTTTATTACAGAAATAGGTGACTATACCTTTTTCAATAGTGGGGATAACGAAAGAGTATTTGGGGTGGGTTTTTTGGTAAACAAAAAATATAAAAACTTAGTAGTAGATTTTGAAGCTATAACAAGTCATTTGTGTCGCATAAGAATAAGAGGTAGATATAGGAAATTAACACTAGTGAACGTACACGCACCGACTGAACAAAAAGAAGAGGAAGTGAAGGACAAATTGTATGAGCACTTAGGAAATATATGTAATAAAATACCAACATACGATCTAAAATTAATCATAGGGGATTTTAATGCCAAGGTGGGCAGAGAAACTACATATAAGCAAATAACCGGTGGAAACGGTAAACATATAACTAGTAATGAAAATGGGCAGAAATTAGTAGAATTTGCAGCTGAACAGAATATGGTGATCATGAGTACATATTTCGAACATACGGATATTTACAAGGGAACGTGGGTTTCTCCTGATGGGAAAACGGTCAATCAGGTCGATCATGTCTTGGTGGAAAGTAAATATAAAAAGAACATCAAGGATTGTAGAAGTTATAGAGGAGCGAATGCTAACTCCGATCATTTTTTAATCAGAGTAAAAGTAGAGCTACATGTACCTACAGGAAAGAAGCCTGAAAGTAATGAAGTCAGAAGGTATAACGTGAACTTACTACAAAATAAAGATACCAAAACCAACTTTAGAGGACAAGTAGAGAATAGGCTACATAATCAAACACATATGGAAAACGTAGAAGAAAAGTGGAATCAATTACAATCAATCATGCAAGCAGCCGCAGACCAAATTATACCAAAAGATAATCAAAGAAGAAAAAAGGAGTGGTTCGATGATGAGTGCAAAGAAGCAGTGGAGAGGTGCAACAAAGCCAGAATGAGTAAAGTAAAGAATGGAACAGTAGATAATGAAGAGCTGTATAAAAGGGAAAGAAGAAAAATGAAGAAAATATGTAGGCGCAAGAAAAGGGTATACTTGGAACAGAAACTGAGCAGAATCGAAGAAAATTTTGTTAATAAAGAGGCTAAAAATGTCTATCAAGAGGTCAAGAAAGGAAAGAACTTGCACAAAAATATGCCAAGGTATTATAAGGATGAAGAGGGCCAGCTACTAGGGGGAATAGACGAGAAATTGGATAGATGGGCGAGATATTTTGAATCAGTACTTAATCCAGAAGAACAACCTCAAGAGACACATCGACAGACCCAAGAAGTGAAGAATCAGATCGTTGAAGACGAAATGCCAAATAGGAACGAGATCCTTGATACAATAGTTAAACTGCGGAATAACAAATCATCAGGAGAAAACGTTATCACAGCGGAATTACTTAAAGAAGGGGGAGAAATGCTACAAGAGGAAATAACGAAGCTGATACGAGAAATATGGAAGAACGAACAAATACCCAGTCAATGGTGTGAAGCTATTCTGTGCCCTATATACAAGAAAGGTAACATCACTGAATGTAAAAATTATAGGGGAATAGCTTTACAAGATATAGCGTATAAGATCTTAGTAATACTAATTAGAGAGCGAATTAAGGGTATCACGGAAACCATCGTAGGAGATGACCAAGCTGGGTTTAGAGCAAATAGGTGGGTGACAGATCAAACCTTTGCAATGAAGCAGATTATGGCAAATTCGTACGAGTTTAATTTATCACTGAATATGTTGTTTATAGACTTTAAACAGGCATACGACACAATTAAGAGGCATAAACTGTATGAAGTGTTAGAATATTTTGAGTTTCAAAAAAAAATAGTGAGTTTAACAAAAGCGGTGTTAAAAGACACTAAATGTAAAGTGATGGTAGAAGGTAGGGTCTCCCGCAGTTTCGAAGTCAACAGAGGGTTGAGACAAAGAGATCCACTATCGCCGATATTCTTCAATTTGGTGCTTGAGAAAGTGATAAGGGAAAGTAATATATATACTACAGGCACAGTATATCTTCATAGACATCAGTGTGTAGCATATGCTGACGATTTAGTACTGCTAACCCGAAGGCCAGGCAAACTGAAAGGGGTTTTTCGAAGACTGGAAATAAAAGCCAAAGAATTTGGTTTGGAAGTGAACGAAGAAAAGACAAAGTATATGGAGATGAGGGGCAGTGTGGATCACCGTGGACAAGACTTTAAAATAAAATCTAGGGAAAGAAAGGAATATCATTTTGAAATGGTGTATAGCTTTGACTATCTGGGGGTGACATTAACAAACAGAAATGAGGAAAAAGAAGAAATCAATAAAAGAATAACTAAGGGAAGCAGAAGCGCGGGAGCACTAGCGAATTTATTAAAATCAAAAGAAGTATCAAGGAGCGCAAAAGTAAGAATATATAGAACAGTAATTCGTCCGACAGTCCTATATGCATGCGAGACATGGATCCTTAACAAAGATATGGAAAGAAAACTGGACGTTTGGAAAAGGACGATTCTTAGAAAAATATATGGTGGTGTTAAGGAAGGTGAAATATGGAGAAGGCGGACAAATCAAGAAATAGTGGAGCTGTACAGACAGACAAAAATAACAACCATCGCTAGATTGCCTGAAAGAAGAGTAACAAGGTTTCTATTAGAAAGTGAAGCAGGTACGAGGCGAAAAAAGGGCCGACCGAGAAGAAAATGGATGGAGGCGGTTAAGGAGGACCTTAATCAGTGTCAAATCACAGAATGGAGAGAGCTGGCAAGAGACAAAAAGAAGTGGAAAAAGACTATTGAAGCCTTGGGCCACTAGGCCTGCAGAGCTGTTGTATATATATATAAAGGACGGATAATAATTGTCCATCTCTAACTGGCAGGTATCATTTCATTTTGTTATCTTAAAAAAATCCTATACGGTTACAGCGCGGAAAATGTACAAAAACCCTGACGAAGTTGCCCCGTTTTACGGCACAAAGTCAAAATTAATCAAAACAAAAATAACTTAAAAGGAAGTATACCAAAATATATCAGGGGCAACAAATGTAAGTAAATATCAAAATCGGAAAATTAAATAAAGGATGAAACTGCACCCCATGATAAACTAATAGATGTCTTTAATTGTAACGGCATCAGAGGTGTATTATTGACTCTTCGAAAGCTATTTAACAAAAAAGATGCAGTAGTCCACTACGCTAGAAGAGTGTCTTCCACTGACAAGAAAGTGTTCAATTTGGTTCTGAGTCAATGTCCAGGTTGGGGGTTGCTAGGTCGTGCATCTAACAACCAAATTCTTTGACATTGCAAAGTCGACTACCCATGTTATTCACTGACAAAAATTAATATCGATGCAAATACGATTTCATATGCAGACGATACAGCTCTTATATTTTATGGTAAATCCTGAGAAAAGAAAAAAAGGTAAAAGTTGGAATTAGGAGAGTAAAAAATTGACTCTTCTTTTAAACTTTCATTAAAATTTACAAAAAATAAAAATATAGCATTTTCGTTAACAATAGCAAATCATCCTTTATTTAATCACATTCCAATGGTTAATTTAAGAGAAAGCATTAAGGAAGTTTCAAATATAAACTATCTTGGTATACACAGATGAGCACCTTAAATGACACCTTATATTTAACAAAAAAGATACGATCCCCAATGCAAAAATTGACGTATTTGTTTATAAGTCATTGATTGAAACAATTCGTTGCTATGGAATTATTACATACAGTAGAGCAGAGAATTTACATTTAAAATTATTAAGAGCTACAAAGCTCTGTAGTAGAAGTTATACTAAATAAAAACGACAAACACCCTACAGCATTACTTTATTCTGGAAAAAAAAATTCGTATCCTATATATATATATATACAGTGTGTCCCAGGATTGATGTTACAAGAGGTGGAATGAAGTAAATAGGTTTGAATTTAATTTTAAGATTGTGGGATTAGGTTCTGCTTGGTTTGAAGAGAATTTTAAGAACATTTTCAGTGTTTGAAAAAACAAGTCGGCCTCGACAGGTAAACTACCCTTTTTGTTCATGATACGGCAAAATTGTGCCAAGAAAAAGTGTTCAGAATGAGAAATTATGGACCTATACAAAATTTCATATTAAACCGTAATTTTTTTAAATTAAGCAAATTGTAATTATTAAAAATGATGGTTTAATCTGAGTGCGTAGATCTTCCTGAAATTTTGTATAGGGCCATAATTTATCATTCTGAACAACTTTTCTTGGTAAAACTTTGCCGTATCATGAATAAAATGGGTAGTTTACCTGAAAAGAAAATAGTTTTTGTTTCACTGTCGAGGCAGACTTATTTTTTCAAAAACTGAATATATTCTTAAAATTCTCGTCAGACCAAGCAGGGTTTAATCCCACAATCGTAGAATAAAATTCAAAAATTTTTAGTCCATCCCACCTCTTCTAACATCAATCCTTGGGACACACTGTATATACTTGAAATCTGTTCGTACTATTACAGCAAAAACATGCACATGTATGCCATGGATATAAAACGAGAAGCAAAATTAATGAAAATGTTGTAATACCTAACAGAATACATCAAATCAGAAAACCTTCGTGTATTTAGAACCTAAATGTTATACAATATAATAGCAAACACAATCAAACAAAATAAACAACTAAAACAATTTATAGCCGAAGGAAAGAAATACATATGTAGTAATGCGCAAATAGTTATGAACATATTGTAAATAGACATAAATCGAAACTTTATATCACGAGCTTTATAAAAAAATGCAAGCAGTAAACTGCATGTCTGCTGTTCTCTATTCACAACAGAACAACTTTATGGCTTTTCTCCTGTATGATTCTTCAGATGTCTAACTAAATTACTTTTCCGTGCCGTTCTGTATTCACAGACAGAACAACCGTATGGTTTATCTTCTGTATGGGTCTTCATATGTGTAACTAAATATCCTTTCTGTGCTGCTCTGTAATCACAGATAGAACAACTGTAAGGCTTTTCTCCTGTATGATACTTCGCATGTGTCACTAAATTATATTTCAGTGCTGTTCTGTAATCACACATAAAACAACCATATGGCTTTTCTCCTGTATGTTTCGTCAGATGTCTAACTAAATTATTTTTCTGTACTGTTCTGTACGCACAGATAGAACAACCGTATGGCTTTTCTCCTGTATGAGTCTGCACATGTCTAGCTAAATTATCTTTCCGTGCTGTTTTGTGTTCACAGATAGCACATCCGTAAGGCTTTTCTCCTATATGATTCTTCAGATGTGTAACTAAATTATTTTTCCGTACTGTTCTGTAGTCACTGATAGAACAATTGTATGGCTTTTCTCCTGCTTGTAGGCTTCTTTTACGTTTTAGCGGCTTCTCTACCGTATGAATTTTAATATGACGTTTTAAATTACTCTTATCATTGCTTCTGCTTCTACCAGTATTAATATGACGATAATCATTTTTTGTGCAATAATTCCTTGCATGCATACAAAACTGCTGTTTATATTTAGTAACAAAGGTACAAATACGGCATTTGTAAATAGTGCTAATTTTAATGGCACTGCGTTTGCCGTGATATTGTTTAACAGCTGCTTTCTCTTTACTTGATGTATTACTAGTACGACTATTGAGGTGTAACTGAGTTTTACCTGTAATACTTGGTAAATGTGGTTTTGAAGTATGTTGTTTATTTATGCTCTGTTGAATAGAATTGTCTTCCACATTTTCTTGTTTAATCTCAACGTCAGCGAAATGCTTTGAATTAATTTCATCGGCTTCAACAATCTCTGTGAGATCTAATGTAGCAATATTAGAGTGAATTTGCTGTAAATATTTCTGTAGTTGCAGTTCCGACTTTTGGCACAACATTTTAAATTCATACGATGAATTAATGGCACGAAAGCAAGAGCTGCAAACTATCGCGTTTGGTGTAACGGTTAAATTCTAGAAATAAAACATGGACAGGACATTAGTAACTTCCTTTAAAGTAAATTAATAAGATATACTCACTAGCTCTGGAACACAGTTATTAAGTTTTTGGCCAAGTGAAGGGTTAGTGTTCCGTTCCTCGTCCAAACCGTAATATAAGGATTCATTTTTAACCTGTTTGAAGCAAGTTCTACAAATACTATATATTTCTTCGGAATTCTTAATCATAGCGACTCAAGGCACTACATTTATTCTTAAACAAACAACGGTATGTTTTGGCATTTAGGTTAATTTAAGGGCTGTTAAACAGAGAACCAGTTTTAGTCTTACGTGAAGTTAGCTGGCACCAGCAGTGTTGCCAACTCTTCGCAAGTTGTATTCGCTAAATTGGTCTCCATTTTCAGATCAAAAGTCGCCAAATACGAAATACGCACATTAGAAAATCAAGCATATATTTTTTTCCACAGAATAAAGAAATACGTAAACTGCTTATGAATATAAAAATAAAAACTTACCTATTTATTTAAAGAAAAAACAATTTAACGTTCTAATTCTTCCTACCAAGTGATTACAATTAACAATGACAAATTGTGCAATGTGCAAACGTTGCAAAGAGTAAAGATAAAGCTCCTTCAGTTTTTAATTTCAAATCTCCGGCGTCATATGAGCTCAAATATGACCGTCTGGTCACGTACGAAATACAAATAAATGTCAGGTAAACATAATATAATTTCAGGCGTTAATCATATCAGTATACATACATAACAGTCTTACTTATAGTGCTGTTGTTATTTGTGTTATAAGCTGCGTGTAATTACACCTACGTGCAGATCTTACAACTGTTTGGTACTTATACATCTTTTTCCACGCTCGCGGAAATCCACGGCGCGCGTATGAAAAGTAACGTCGGCAACACCGCAATTTAATAATAATCGCGCGTGCATAGCGAGCTTGTGCTGCTGTCGAATGTTTGAATTTAAACCAAACCTCAAATTTGACGTTATTTTCAATTGTATTTAGTTTCTGTCTATGTTATTGTAGTTTATCTCAATAAAGGTAAGATTATTATTAAATTTTGTTAAAACTGTTTATTCCAAAGAACCAAATAATTATTTTTAAAAAAGGGTAAGTATAATTTAAGCATTTGTGGAAAAGTCTTTTATTTTAAGATGGCTTCAGAAAGGAAAAGAAGTGAAAATTGGACGGAGGACGAAAAGAATTTGTTGGTAGATACGAGAGATCATTACAAAATTTTAGAAAACAAAACTGTCGATTCGAGGAGGATTAAAAAAAAACAAATTGCGTGGAAAGAGGTCGAGGAACAGTTTCGTTTAAATGGAAAGCATCGAGAGTTGGCCCAAATTAAAGAGCAATTGAAGCGAATGAAGAGGGAAGCCAGAACAAGAATTAACCATCAAAAAACGAAATTCAAGAAAACAGGTGGAGGATCACCATCTTCAAACGAACAGCAGGATATTGATTATGTAATTATGGATATGGTGCCATACGAATTTGAAGATGACGATGACGTCAGCGAATTTGATAGCGATAAGAAAGAAAATGCGTCTAAAACTCAAACATCCGCAACTGCGAATGTACACTTAGATGAAGATGACATAAAAATTTTGGATCCTACAAATGGCGAGTTCGAAGAGGTTTCAGTAGTTAAAGAACATCCAATGCCAACTACATCTCTAACATCGGCTGCAGAAAAGAAAAAGAAGAAGACTACTGCCTATGAAGTAGAAAATTTAAAAATTTATAAAAAAAAGAAAGAATTTCAAATGAAAAACCAAAAAGAACTACATGATTTAAGAATGGATTATGAGAAGCAAATTTACGAGCAAAAGTTAACGTATGAAAAAGATATTTACGAACTAAAAATTGCTTGTAGAAGTTACTAGCTTGCAAAGTTACTTTTCTGGCAGAAACAACTGCAGAATATCGGCGAACAAACAGTATTAACTTTTTAATTTGATTAATTTCGTAAATACGTACTACCTATTTCGTTACAAAAATTTATAATTTGTTAATAAATAAAGTTTATTCAATTTGGTCATTTCTAATTTTATAATGTATCTTATTTAGTTTATACGTTAATATACTACAATTAATAAAGTATGTAACACAAGAAAGTGATAGTTAAATAAAGAAACAGAAATTAATCTAGATCATAAATGAACAATACTTTTTTGCTCATAATAGAAAGAAGTCAAAAATTTAAATTAATGTATTCGGTCCTGAAGGCTTGACCTCTCAAATTTTGGCCGATATCAGGAATGCGATTTTCTTCGTCATCACTGCTTATACTTTCTTCTTCGTGATCTTCTTCCTCTATATCTTCATCCAATAAAAAATCTTCCAAACAGATATTATGCAGCACTGCAAGAGCAACAATAGTTGCCTTGGTAGTCGGTAAGGAAGTGTTAATACCGCGGGACAAGCAACGAAATTTTCCTTTCCACTGACCAAACAAACGTTCTACGCAATTTCTTGTGTGGATATGTGCTCGATTGTATCGCCGTTCGCTTTGAGTTACTGGATTAGTTAGTGGTGTAAGGATGGTTGGTGTGGCAGTGGATCCACCATCTCCCACTAAAATTCCTCGTATTTCTTCTCTCTGAAATTGTTCCCTAATAGCACAAGATACCCATATCCTGGAGTCATGGGCACTACCTCGCCACTTTGCAACGATATCTAATATTCTGCACTGTGAGTCACAAATGACTTGAACATTTAACGAAAAGAAATTTTTTCTGTTGACATAAACTGCAGCACTGTCCCTTCCAGGATTTTTAATTCTTATATGAGTACAATCAATTGCACCCACTATACCTGGCATCCTTGCAACTCTAAAAAAACCTTCTTTGATAATTCTAATTTCTTGTGCTGTTTGAGGAAAACGTACATATTCGTTGCGATGTCTTGCTAATGCACGAACTACATTGTGAACTATTCTGGACAGTGTTTGCTGGGAAAAACCATGTAAATCAGCTACATCCTGTTGGTAAGCTCCTTTAGCAAAGTATCTTATGGTAGCCATTACCTGTATTTCAACAGATATGGGAATTCCTTTTCTTGTCTCTGGAATATGCAAATCATTTTCCACAATTCTTATCACTCCCCGTGCTACGGCTTTCGCCATTCTATAAACCTTTTGGAATTCATTTTCAGTGTATTTATAAAAAGGATTGCTTCTATGTAAATAAATTTTTCTCCTCCTTTCTCTGCGACGCAAAACCATTTCTATCCTTTCAACATCGTCAATTCTTTCCTGTACCTCGTGAAAATTGTCCAAATCCATGTTTTTAGTTTAATGTTGTTTCAACACGTTTAACCCATGAAATAAGTAAGGTACTAAGGTTTATCTGAAAATTCAGGCTTGTCAGCACTAGGTACTAAAAATAAAAAATAATTCCAAATATGTATACCGTAAAATTACATTCACTAACCCTCCAAAATTATAATAATGCAATTACAGCAGAATATAATTAAAAGTACAGTGGAAGCACACTCGCTAAACGCAATTCGAATGGCGTGGAACTTTTTGACATAAGTTGCTGCTTGCACGGACATTACATGCATCTATAAGTATGATAATTTTACACGCACCGCATAGCACAAGTTACGCGCGTGTAAATTTTCTATAAGTAAGACTGATCTGTAACCCCTTATACCGTTTACAGTGTCGGGGTGCCGAGTGCACCGAGCCGCTGAGGGTGTGTGCATTTTTAAGATAACAAATTTGTAAATAATATGTATTTTGAAATTCTTTCGTATATGAAAATTTTTGAAGATAAATGTATGTGTAGCTTTAGAAATATTGAAATTAATAATTTTTTACATATTTTTTTTAAATTGCGAATAATACGGTAACAGTTTAGTTTAGCATGTTTAGCAGTTTAGTTTTTTAAATCCCTATAGAAAAAGACAATGCAGAACAAAAAGGAAGTAGAGAGAAGTCGGCGGAAAGGCGTTTTTAAATACAAAACTTACAAAAATCCATCAGATATTCCGAAAAACACGAAAATCACCGGTGAAATGACATAAAATAGATATTTATGTATTTAGTATGTAAAGAGAGCCATTTTGGTATGAGGATGCGAGTTTCTTGCCGAGCGGTAGCGAGGCACGAAAAAGCAACCGAATACCAAAATGGCTCTTTACACTCGAAATACATACATTTTTTCTACGGTCCTAAATAAATGACATAATTGTTAAATAATTGAAATTTCGATTCACACCATTTGATGAAGTCGTTGGACCGGCGTTCATAAAGGCCGCGCGATTTGGCCGGCAACAACTCATTGGTTGCTGTATGGGCCGCTTCAAATACTTCAGGCGGGGTGCAATTATCTTCAGATTCCATCTACAACTTCACAAAAACTCTCAAACTCAATAAAACTGTTGCGTGATGATGGACGCGCCGTGATGCAGTTGTCAATAATTTTAGACAGTTCCAGAAAAATGACGAATTACAATAATAATCAGGTTAGCCATGGCGATGCGTAAAGTAAAATAAAGTGACGCGTTTATTTCATTAAGACATTGTTTACGTGGTTGCGATGTTAAAATGGTTGCTAGGGAAAAAATGTGTGAATCGCTAACTTTTCGCATTGACAGTGAGCTTTTAATAGTCAGCTTTAGAGGTGACCGTAGAAAAACGTCATTTTGTTTCGATGCGCACGCAACGCAGATTGTAGCTCGAATATGTTACCAAAGCTCGCAAAACACCGGGGGCGGCACTCATTGATTTAAAATAAATAGATAGAATGAAGAAAAACTTCAGTATAGTAGACCACAACCTTTTAGTGGGTGCTAAGTACACACAAATCTTAAACTGCAGCTATTTTTACGCTTAATAGTTCATCAAATTGTGTGAAGGCAGCTAATGGTTTATAACTTTAAGCAGCTGCAATTTTCTGCAAGGTGCTGGTTTTGGTAGCCTCGTTCATAATTACTTTCTTGGCTTCTTTGAAATTCTACAGATTTGGCACGCAACCTTTTTCTAGAATTTTTGACGAGCTAGTCGCCGGCGGAGCCTTGTCTGCTTCGTGATTGGTTGCAGGTGGCCAGGCCAAGCGACAAACTCGTTCCCCTGCACGCCGCGTTCCGCAGCGTCTCTGGCATAAGACAGCGTAGCGCGAGTAGGTTTTTCGTTGAGTCAGTAAGGAGCCAGCTTCGATCTTGAACGCTTGAGTTGTTTGTGCAGTTACTGCAAGCAGGTTTTTCCAGAGCGGCTCCGCCGCCACCGCGGCCCTTGGTCGTGTGAGGCGGCACTGCCTTTTTGCTGATACAGCGTTGTTTTGCTTTGGAGTGAGTTACTGTCCGCGACAGTGCGAAGTGGTGGTTTTGGTGTGTGCGTATCCTTCATCAATGAAGGCCGATCTGCAATTCTCGAATGCCTGAAGTGCAATTGTTCGGCTAAATAGCCGAGATACATGTCTTCAGAACGAGCAATCAATACGTGTCAACCGTTGTTTTTGTTTCCCATGCGGGTTCCGCATCAGGCCCTGCAAATCAGGGATTCTTGGATCGTACAGCACCCACGCATATAGCCTCAGCTCCTCTGCACTGGTCGGCGAGCTCCCGACACTAACGACGCCGCCAGGCGAAGCTGAAATTGAAGAAAGTAGTGTGCGTAGCTTGTAAACCATTATTCACTTTTTGACAAATCGCTTAAACGGACAAACGTATCTGATTTTTTTCCAACAAGATCTTCCCGAGTTATTAGAAGACGTTGCTTTAAGTATGCTCAAAATATAGTATTTATGCGGGTCATCATTTTGCGTTAAATGTGCGAGAATACCTTAATCATACCTACTTAGAACGCTGGCGAGGCGGTCCAATTGGTTGACCGCCTCGTTTATTAGGTTTAAATCCTTGTGATTTCTTTTTGTGCGATCATTTCAAATCGTTGGTGTACAGAACACGGGTACCCAGCGCAAGAGATAATGCTGGCAATGATAAGAAATTCTACTCGAGCAGTAGAACAACGGGCCGTGGAATGCATAATTTCCAACAGGGACCACTGGAGCAAATGTTAGATTAAGTGATTAAATAAATGGGTTTCATAGTTTTTTAAAAATAATTGTTATTTTAACTTTAGAATCATTTATTAAACAGTTAACATTTAGAAACTTTGTTGTTATTATTTTAGAATTTTAAAATAATGGTAGCTTAAAAAGTATGGACCTGGACGAAAAATGGCAAGGAAATATTTTGTTCAGTTTTTAATGTAGAATACCGTGGTATAGTCCGTATCCGCGAATTTTGTAACACCCTGTATATATAAATGTTATTACAAGATTTTTTTTCTAGTTTCAGTAAATATTATGACATCAAGATAGTTATTAAATTGGTTCAGAACTGTAGTCATTTAATCAGCATTTTTTGCTACGTTTGGTGAAATATTCTAAAAACTGTTTTGTTACTTCCTACAGTAACAGCGATTATTTTTAGGTTGGTACAAACTCCATAGCTCTATTGGGTTTGCACCTGCTTTCTACGGCATGGACTTTGTACCCACCTACAAATTAACACTTTTACTATACCTTAAGTAATTGTTTACACGATTCATCATCATGAAGGTTGTGTTTCCATTTCTGGTTGTTCAATATCTCAATATATCCTATTTGCTACACAGTCTTCGCTTTTATGATTTCCTGCACAATACTGACAAGTGACCTCTCTTCGACAGTCTAGTTTTTGGTGCCAAAAATGAAGTCTGTTTGAAATTTAAGCATTTATTTCATTACAGATTTATTGGGTTTTATTTCTTCTAATTGTGCAGTACAAACCTATCAATTCAGAATGCAATAGCTTACACCACCCAGCTAGGCATTCAAATCGCTGCTCCTAGCGAGCCAACTTGTTACAGGACAAAACCGTCGTTACGACATGGAATTGAATTCAAAATACTCAACCGACACAAATCGGAAAATTCTCGGATCCGTTGTCCCAACTACGTTACGATGGGCTGTAATAAAAATTGCTGATTAACACTTAGACAGAAAAGGGGGGTTCCTTACTACCTTAATCAGGGTTACGGCCCAGTTAACGAAATAAAGATGTTAATTGCCAGACGCCACCACTTGACTAAATCAAGAAAAACTTGCATTTTCTTACAGCTACCTGAATCCCTTTAGAAACTGCGAGAAAATACCTAGGGCGCTACCTGGCGAGTGGATCTGGGCGATGTTAAATACCCAAAGCCTCGAACGAAGAACGTAATGACAGGCAAGATTGGGGTACGGTACACGTAATTTCATTAACAACAATTAGCACAAGAGGTTCTCAATTAATAATCCGCCCCAAAGATGTCAACTCGTCTTAAATGACCAAAAACCATCCGGTAATACCCGTTTACAATTCATTTAATTTGGAGATTGCCCGGCGGAGCCCGAGGGCCTCACGTCGAGCGGAATCAACGGTGATTTGTTGCCTTGTTTAAGTCAGGCGGTAAAATCTCGAAGCCCAAGAAAACACGCGCGTGTGCTACTTAACTTGCACTCTCTTTAACTCACATAGAAACGTCCGGGTTGCGTCACTATTGCACAATATTTCATCAGAATCTCGCGCAAAGAATGGTACGCCGGGTTAAACATGTTGACACCTAACCGTGAAATTCATCGACAATGGCCGCCAAAGTGGCAATTAAGATAAGGCGTCCTTTATACTGCAAGCAACCACATGTGAATTTAAGTAAAACGTTGCCCACGATATGACGAAATGGGCCGGGAGGCACTAGTATTTAAAATGAACGAAATTGAGTTTTAATACACAACTAAACTATCAATTTGGACCTAAATACGAAAAAGCGCTAAGTTCAAAAATTTTCCTTACAAACTTACTACCCTTATCAAAGAAATTGACTATCCGACATTCTTGATATTCTACGGCAAAAAAACTTCAGCCGCCCAATACACCAGAATGTTCTTGATGAACTTGATTCAGACCAGCTCCCTGTGTTTATCTCCTTCCTAAGTACGCCCGCATTTCTTTTCAGACCCCCAACGCTAATTTTGCCAGCAAGATCGATTTTTAAATACAGTTAGACAGCAAACTGCATCCACCGCCATCTATTAATACTACAGAAGACCTTGATCACTACATAAACAACTTCACAGAAAACATTAAACCAGCGGTAACAGAATCTACAACAAACCCAGCCACAAAACGTACACCTACGTATTCACACCCACTCTTACACATTTTCAACTTAAAAAAAGCATAAAATGTGCTAAGCCTGGCTAAACACCCAAAATCCTCAAACGAAAACATTGCTCAACCAACTTACGCACGGAGTAAAATGGGAACTCGACAACTAAAAAGATATGTGGAAGCACTACAGCCCAATGATGGAGCAGTGTGGAACGCCACTAGAAGAATACTTTAAAAACACAGTAATGTCTGCAATCAGCAGCCATTGTTGCTACCTACAGCACCGATAAAGAAAAATGCAAGGTTTTCGTAAGTCACATTAAAAAAAGTTTTACTAGTGCCTGCCACAACAATTACCAAAGACTCCACGAAGATGTGAAAAACCAGGTAACCTCAAGCATACCTCTAAACAGCTTCAGCTTCAAGCATACATCACCTAATGAAATACAACAGGAAATAAATAAACTTCCTATCAGAAAGTCTTCCGGACACGATATGATACCAAATGTAGTCCTTAAGCACTTTACAAACAAAGCATTGGCTTACCTTGCCTCAGTTCTCAATGCATGCCTATGATTAGGCTACTTCACAGAGCAGAAATTTGCCCATCTATTGTTATTTAAAAAACCAAGAAAGAATGGCCACTCCATAGACAGCTACAGGCCCATAAGCCTATTACCAACTATGTCCAAACCTGAGTTGCCAACCCTATTACTATAGTACCAGATTTATTACTTTTTACCCGCGCCTATTACGCTATTTCAAGACAAAATTTGTTACGTTTTGTAATTTCTATTACGTTTCTGTTAAGTTTTTTTTTTTCTGTGATGTTGGAACAAAATCTGTATGTAATATTTTTAGTTAAAGATTAACTGATTACATAAATTTATGTTATTTTTTATAATAAAGTGCCAATTTAACACTATTATCTTGTACTTATAAAATTTATTGAACTTGGTTTGGCATGAGGCAATCATAGGCTAGTATACTTTTGAAAAATGTATCCGCTCGTGTGTAAAGTAAATAGTCATCGTTTTTATATGGTCATCTTTTTCATATGGAAATGCAATCTAGGGAAACCATTGGCAACAAGCATTGCCACTAGATAAAATTGTGTTGGTATATACAGTTCTGGTTATTATTTTTGCAGTAGGGTTGTGCTTGTTATAGACTGAAATTGTCCTCAGTTCAATACCTGTCTAGTTAAAACCAAATTTTCAAATCAGATTTCAAGATTATAATACGCAAACTAAAATTTATATAATTGAATGTCCACCACTCAATATGAAACCTAATCTCACTGCAAAACTAATGTACCAACACAAATCAGTTTGTGATAATGCTTCTTGTCAATTGTTTTCTTAGAATTTCGCCATTTGCATATAAAAAATCTGGGGGGATACACACACACAACTTCCATTTACAGTCATGTTATAACTAGTGAAAAATAGAGTTAGTTGAAAAGACAAATTTTAAGCCGAATTCAAAAATGTTATAACATGCCGGGTATTCTATTTAAAATAACAAAGTTGATAGCAACTTCCGGTATAACCGGAAGTGATATCACAGTCAAAATATTCTAATTGTAGTCGCTCTTACACTTAAAATCCATGGCCAAAGTTTCAGATTTTCAATTTTATTAGTTCTCTATAATGCCCTATAAATAGGCGTTAATAAAAAAAAGAAAGAAGAAAAACGAAAAAAGAAGAAAAAAGAAACTCATTTTAGAGGTAGTCAACTGGAAAATCAATACACATTAAAAATGTAATAAAAATCGTTTGAGCCGTTTTTGAAAAAATCGAGAAAGCTGAAAAATTACAAGAGTAAGCACCGTACTTCCGGTTATGCGATTTTCTTCAACAGCTTGCCGTCGCATCTCGATAGTACACACAACTTATATATAAAGTTTCGATGTTATACATCTTTTCATTTTTGAGATATTCTGTTCACAGACAGACAGACAGACAGATAAATCAACAAAAACATGTTTTTAGGGTTCAAGGGACTCTAAAACGTAAAGATCTGTTGAAAACTCAATTTCGAATTTTTGGGGTGGACTAATAGTACTGCCTTGATTGTAAAAGGAAGTAAAAAATTGGACAGTATAACTTGCCTTAGTTAGTGTACAGAGACCAAAGACCGAGTTCGAAAGTTAAAACTACCTAACATTAAAAAACTGATAATTTTGACGAATTTGGGTAAAATTTAAATTGTTATTAGTCTATTACCCAAACTATCAAATCTATTACTATTTTTTTTAAATATCTATTACGGAAAAAATCAAGAGTTGGCAACACTGGCTCCAAACTCTGAAAAAATCATACAGTCCAGACTAATAAATAAACTAAACCACAGCCAACCACCAGCTACTATGGCGCACGCAAATCATCGAACCAGGCTACAAAAACAAATTTCCAGTGTTGGGTAACTTACTCTAAAAAAGTAACTAAGTAAGTTAATCAGTTACTCAGCAAAAAAGTAACTGAAAAAGTTACTAAGTTACAGAATTATAAACGTAACTTGAATAAGTTACTAAGTTACCATAAAGTAACTCATTATTTTATAAGTTATCTTTTTTATGAGAGGTTACTAATCTACATCCAATTACTATCAACTTAATATCAACAGAAACACATATTTATAAACAATTGTTTATTAGCAAATATTCTATAGGGTATAATCTTTGTTACTAGTAAATTAGATTCCTATTTCTACATTTCTGTCTGATTGCTTATGTATAAAATTTATTGGTTTTTTAATAATAACTGCATTTCAAAAAAATTATCAGTTAATTTTTTACGTTTGAAGTGGAGAACGTCGTTTGCAGTTCTAAACAGTTGTTCTACTGGAGCACTGGAAGGGAGTAGTATTATATTTAATAAATATTTCTCTAATCGTTGGAAATTTATCTGTTTTCAAGTTGTTAAATTAGATGAATTGCACTTCATATATGTTTCAGTTTCGTCCATAATTTTGGACCGCTTTACTGTTTTGAAGGGAAAAAATGGTGTTCTCCTTTGTCTCCATCATTATTTTGTGGACTGGAAAGTAGACAAACTAATGAAGTAGAAGCACGATTTTTTACTTCATTTTCTAATAATGTAACAGCGTTTTGTGTCTTTTCTGCATCACATATCCACTCAAATTTAAACCAAGGATGAGTAACCGCAGCCAGAGTGTAGTCAGAATTGTTGCAAATTTCTGTGAATCTAAAATAAAAACTGGAAACAACAGTCGATATTTTTGTTAATGCATTCCTGAACGATCACTTTTTCAATGTGTTGAACGTGCAATTTTTTCGTGTAGTTGACAAGAATTTTTATTTAAATGATTTTGGTCAAAGTATGGAGGTGCAATGTTTACTGTACTGTAAAATATAAATAACCATTATACATTATAGACCTAACTTGAAAATGAATGAATCTGTTATTAATTCATGTAATTTAAATTTAAACTGCAGTATCCTATAGCAGCTACATCGCGTATTCGGTTACTTATTTCAATTTTTTGTTAAAATATTGTTTGGTTATTATTGAAATATAGAGACGGTGAATGTATTTTCGTCTGAATTAGACACCCCCAACCTGCGCACCGGCGTTAGGAATGTACTTCCCAGTAATCCACATACCAGCTCAGAGAGCTTCTAGTTGTTAAAGGATTAAAGATTACTGGAAAAAGCTGTCATCACCCAAATAGGATCCGTCAAATATTATTTATTATCGACTAAGTACAAGAAGGTATTCTTGTGGTCGGTATTAGCATTTGCATACTAAAGCATTGAAAATTTCCACAAATTCTTCAGCTTCAGGTATAATTTCTGCAATACTAAGCATTAAAATTTTATAGTATTTAACATTACTAGCTTGGTAAGAGGGTTTTTACTGGCGAATAGAAGAATACGACTGGCGAGCCAAAAGCAAGCTAGTCACCTTCTTGAGCCAGTAAAACCTGTTACCTTGCGTGTATTGTTGAATATTTTATTTGTTCGTCACTTGTAAATGACTAGAAATCTACCATTTATTAAAAATGTCAAACTGACATTCCTTGTTACTTAAATAGCTATTACATTTGTAGCATGAAAATGTAACTTGTCATATTCAGTTACTTAAGTTACTAAATAATTGTAACGTGTTATAGTTACAATTACTGAAAACACAAAAGTAATTAAGTTACTATTAAGTTACTGAAAAGTAACTAGTTACCAGTATCGAGTTACTTTTACTTAGTTACTACCCAACACTGCAAATTTCATACTGCAGTTGCTTTCCTCGACATATCTGAAGCATTCGACAAAGTCAACGGTCTCATTTACAAATTATTACAGCTACAACTTCCTGCGTATCTAATAAATATTATAGCATCATTCCTAGCCAGAAGAACATTTGACATAAAAATAAAAACAAAGTTTCTGATACTTCAGAAATACTGCTGGCGTTCCTCAAGGCTCGGTAGTGGCTCCACACCTGTTTAACATTTATGTGAGCGATATATTACAACTGTCTAATTCACACAGCTCTAATAGCTAACACAACGACATAAAGTCTGCAGTGCGGAACCTCTAAGTAACTGTAAATCAAGCCCTCGAATATATATTATATTAGCACGAGAGGCCCTTGGCTTTATTGACAGTTTTCTTCCACTCTGTTCTTCGGATAGCTAATTCTTCCCAGTTCTTCACTTTCAATACCTACTTTTAAATCTTCTTTAACATCTTGGAACCACTCTCTTTGCGGCCATCGGCTTCTATTCCTTCTTTGAAGACCATTCTTGGGATTCTTTGTTCTGTCATTCTTCATAGGTGTCCTAGCCATCGCAGTTTTGATTGCTTTACAATATTTGTCATTGGCGGCTCATTATATAGCTGATACACTTCTTCGTTTGTCCTTCTCCGCCATTCTTCACCTTCTTTGATTCCTCCAAAATCCTTCTTAATATTTTCCTTTCCCAGATTGAAAACTTATTTGGCCACTGCTGATTTAAGGTCCACACTTCACACCCTTATAACATTGTCGGTCGTATTATTGTTTTATATATTCTAATTTTCACTTTTCGCGAAATGTCTTTGCTTCTAATCACTTTATTTAAAGACCCGGCACTTTTTATATCCAATGTTATTCGTCTTGCTATTTCACTATTAATTTCGGCTCCTAGGTGCACATAGCTATTTACTGAAGCCCTCGAATGGTTTAATAAATAAAGCATTGTAATCAATCGAGATAAATGCGAAACAAAAATATTTACGCTCCAGTGGCCAGCTAACCCTCGCCATATAATAATAAACAACTGCATAGTGGATTGGAATCTGCCTGATCAATCGGTAAAATACCGGAGAGTACATCTCGACAGGGGACTGACTTATAGCCATCACATCAATAACTAGTGCTACGCCCGTCTTGATCTGTTCTAACCACTCATAAACCGTATATCGGCCCTAAAAACTAATATACTAATCTATTCTAAGACCTATAATCACTTATGGTATCCGGTGTGGAGCGCCACTAGTAAAACCAACATAAACAAGTTACAAGCGCTACAGAATAAAGTTTTGTTCGAAACACACAAATCCATGACTTACAAATACCTACCTTTGAGCAACACATTCGGAAACTAACCAAAACTTTCCTCACACATCAACAAGTGCGCTAGTGCTGTTAACTACTCGCTCGGAGTAAGACACTTACACACACGATTGAAACGTCAACTCTCCCAGGACATTTGGATAAGTTCCAGTGAATCCGACAACGATTAGCAAGTCAGATACAAAGAAAGAAATCCTTGAACAAGATGTCTTTATTCCAGTCAATCCAGCCACAGCCATTCTATACATAGCAAATGGCTTGCTGATCTGGTTCCAAAAGGAGAGAAAAGAATGCAATAAAGGTGTAAAACCATAGTTACATTAACTTTAAGTTTTTATTGCTGATTTCAAATTACTTAGTTGTCTCCCTGAGAATGTCCCTGTACTTTTCACTATTTGTTGAAATGAACTTTACAATGAACACAATAAAAACAATAACGATCAATTGAGTGACACGATACAGTGCACAATCTGAAACTGGAAAACTAGTCATTATAGAATCTAATAGAATAAAATAAGCTGAATATAAAATAAATTTTTATTTAATTTTTATTTTTGAATAAACAGGATATTTATAGATTAGAAATGAAATGAGCGCAACTATAAATTCTCTTAAATCTATACTTCATGTACCTATGTTATACATCAGTGATATTCAAACTAGGAGTTTGCGACCCCATTTGGGTCAGCTTGAAAGCCTGCTGGGGTCGCAACACTTTAAACTTCAACAAATACATGGATATCATGTTTCCTTGCCACCTTGCACTGACATACTGAGGTCACCAATGTCAGGCTACACTACCAAAAAGTTTAAATACCACTGTTATACCTAAATTAAAAACACATTTTGTTGAGTTTGGAAATTATAACTGCTAAAATAAGGGTCTTAGAAATAATTTTTGGTCTTAGTCCAAGCACCAGTCTTCACAGCTTTTATGTTGCATGCATTTTTAAGTAACTTTCTTCACTGCAACTGTGTTATTGTTAGTTCTGTTAGATGGAACTTTTATATCCATTCTGATAAGAGTCTTTTGCCTTTGCCCTTGTTCCAGTCGCTGCACTTAAATAACCAATAGCGGATCTGTTCGAAGCATTCATCATACAAACTTTTGGTGCTGTCACGTTCTTATTATTGAAAGTCGTTACTATGTTATCGGAAGTCGATGTGTTGTTTTTGGTCTTATATAGTTTACCAAATTGTTCATATTTATGATGATTATTTGAAGAGTTACTTGAATTATTACCTGTGCGACGATAATAATTCTTTGTGCAATGTTTTCTTAAATGTATAATAAATTCAGACTTATATATACTGGCAAAATGGCATACCACACAGTTGTAACGCTTGCTGTAGAATTCTTTTTTATTTAATTTACTCCCTGTATGACTCTTGAAGTGTGGCTGTACTGGACGTATACTTGAATCGGGTAAATTGTTTTTCCCTGTGCGTTTGATGGCTGAATGTTGATCGATGATGGTTTCGTTTAGGAATTCTTGTGTAATTTCTGGTTGTATTTGAACATCAGCAACACTTTTCAAATTAATTTGATTAGTTTTCACTATCTGTATAAGATCTACCTCAGCAACATCCGAATCTAGCTGTAGCAAAATTTTCTGGATTTCGAATTCAGACCGATAGCATGATATTTTGAATTTGTATGCTGAATCGATGGCACAGAAACAACAGTGGCATACTATAGCATTTGGCGTAACAACTAAATTCTAAAAACAAAACACGAAATCATTAGGTTCCTTGAAAATAAGTAAATACGATGTACTCACTAGTCCTGGAACGCAGCTATTAAGTTTCTGTCGAAGCGATGGGTCAGCACTCGGTTCCTCTGCATCCAAACAGTAATAGATGCCATTCGTAATTTGCTTGAAACAGGTTCTGCAAACGTGAAATGTGTCCTCGGAATTATTTAACATACCGAATTGAGCACTAAATTTTGATTTCATATAAAAATATAAAAAGCGGCATATAGAGCGTCGCTAGGATTAGTCTTCACCAAACGCACAGAACTCATACAGGCAGAGCTACCGTTCGTAAAACTACCGAATACCCACAACAGATGCCGAAAATACCCGATTTTACGCGCAAGTGCAAAACAGTAGAAAACCCGCGAATTCAAATAATTTTATTTTTAATGTTTATTATTTTAATACTCCATAACTTAATAGAACTCAAGTTTGAATTATTTTTCTGTTTATTTATTAAAAATACAACATAAATCCTTTGAAGTAAAACAAATCTGCAATTAGACCCAAACCTCAACATCCAAAGTAAAAGTTTCCCTCCACCTCCAAATTGTTCTATACATTTCACATATTGTTTGGTAAAAAGTTACACCATTTTAAGCGTCGGGTTTGGGGGGGGAGAGGGGGAAGAAGTTAGTAAATTAGTAGTTTTTATCAGTTTTTCTTAAATTTTTCGAAAACTATGCGGTTTAGCGCGAAAAGTGTTATATACAAAAATAATCTACATTAAATTGCGAACAAAAATGGTCCAGTGCATAATCTTGCTAAAGTGAACGGGTCCAGAGTTACGGAGGGTGTAAATGTAGAAATTTTTTAGATTTTTTGGAAAAAATATGACATCACTAAGGAAACTATTTTTTTTGTTCTGCTGTCATTTTTGTTATTGTTCGTCTTTAGAATACTGTGCGAACTGTGTGATAATCACAGGATTGTGTTTTGTTAAAGCAAATTGCCGCCTTTTTAGTCAGAGTAATTAGTTCACCACCCTTGTCCTTACAAGGTTTCAACACACACTCCGCCATAATTCAGACACTTTAGCAATATTATGCACAAGACCATTTTTGTTCGCAATTTAATGTAGATTATTTTATATAACACTTTTCGCGCATAACCGCATAGTTTTCGAAATATTTAAGAAAAACTGATAAAAACTACTAATTTACTAACTTCTCCCCCCTCCCCCCCCCAAACCCGACGCTTAAAATGGTGTAACTTTTTACCAAACAATATGTGGAATGTATAGAACAATTTGGAGTTGGTGGGAAACTTTTACTTTGGATGTTGAGGTTAGGCCGTTTTTTGGACTAATTACACCGTACTACCTCCGTAACTCTGGAACCGTTCACTTTAGCAAGATTATGCACCGGACCATTTTTGTTCGCGATTTAATGTAGATTATTTTTGTATATAACACTTTTCGCGCTAAACCGCATAGTTTTCGAAAAATTTAAGAAAAACTGATAAAAACTACTAATTTACTAACTTCTCCCCCCTCCCCCCCCCCTAAACCCGACGCTTAAACTGGTGTAACTTTTTACCAAACAATATGTGGAATGTATAGAACAATTTGGAGTTGGAGGGAAACTTTTACTTTGGATGTTGAGATTAGGCCGTTTTTTGGACTAATTACACCGTACTATGTGATATACGCACACAACTTCCTTTTACAGTGATCTTATAATTAGCCAAAGTTTGATTTTTAATTGTTAAGCATTTCTCAAAATTTCAAATTCTACAGTAACCGTACAAAGTAATACAAATTTTAGAGGTATTCAACTGGAAAATCACCTATCTCACATCAGTACACATTAAAAAAGTAATAAAAATGTAAAATATTCATTTTAGAATCAAATGGGGTAGAAAGCTATAGATATTTATTTAATATTGTTTTTTACGTTTGAAATCTTGAAGAAATAAAGCAAAGGGTAGCTTCAGCTTCATAATACCCGAAATTACCCGTAATATTCAATACCCGCGTAATTACCGGCAAATGTCTGAAATACCCGCATTTCGGGTAATTATCCGCAGATTGGCAGCACTGAATACAGGTTTACAAGTAATGTAAAATCACCTTAGAAGAATGTTGCCAAATAAAGTTTCACGGTAGCAAACTGTTGGAGTGGGAGTAGCGTGAACATTTAAACCACTTTCAATTACTCGTTTTGCAAATTTTCGCTTACAATACGGCGTATCGTTGAACAACTCAATCATTTTGTTTCATTGTTGCGTTTATGTGTTTTATTTTAAACTTACTTAATATACGCGATCTGACTATTAGTATGAAGTGCTATTTGAATGTTAGTAATTTAGCATTATTTAGAAATAGGGTTTTACGAACTCGTATAAAATGGATAAAATACGTAAATTAGGCAGCGGCAATGTGATTAGAGGCCAAACGCGGGAACTTTTGTTTATTGTTTAACTCCCAAGGTCGATACAAACGTCAAAATGTTCGAACGAGGTTCGAAGCGACAGAAATGCACGCCACAGATATGAAACGGCCATGCGACGAGAGATAAGCACGGGTTTGAGGTCGCGCCCTAAGCAGCTTCCGCATCCAAATGTTGTGGAAACTAACACCTTTGCAAACTGCCTCAATGGCTCCTCACCGACCGCTATAAGGGGAGAAATAGTCCGCGATAGAACAGAGGTCAAATTAAATAGGTACAACCCAAAGAAGGCTTCCTACTCACCCCGCCATGTTATCGACACTTGCGAAACCGGCAAACGTATCAAATCCGCCGAAAAGGAGTGAAAACGAACGCCCTTAAATTATGATTGAGGAATGCAAATCCACCAAAAGGTGCGGGCAACCATCATCCAAAAATCAACTGCATGCCCATAAATTCGCTGAAACTTTTACTGACGTTTAGACCGGCTTCAAGCTGTTCACGAAAGAAAAGCCAAAAAGAATGATGAGAGAACCAACGTGACCTTTTACTTCCTGCTCTGCAAGCCAAAATTAGGCGTGACACAAGAGCGGGAAATATGAACTGAGAACATAGACCTAGAAATCGAATAGATGCTCAACTGAGACGTAACAATACGGACTAAATACTACAGACATCGAAATCAATTAAATGCGCAATTGAATCGTAACAACTGGAAGAAGGTTTGCGAACACCTGAGAAAAATTGAAGATAAATATAGCGACAGTGATATTGTTCTTGATGATCTTGGGGACAAATTTGTGTTTACTATAAATACAGTTTCTGGATACAGTGACGAAAATTGTGGGGATACTGACGAAAATGTTAATTGATGTCATGCGTTTTTGTAGGAATTGGGGTATAATTACTTTATTACTATGTTTCTTAGGATTTTTATGATTTATCTGCTGTATGAAAATAAAATGTGAAATATAGAAAATCTGGTGTGATACACTCACACAACTTCCTTTTACAGTGATCTTATAATTAGTCAAAAATTTAATTTTTAATTTTTAAGCATTTGTCAAAAATTTTCAAAAATTACGAATTCTACAAAAACGGTACAAAATAGAGCGTTAGTTGAAGAGACAAATTTTCTCTAAAATCTTAAGCAGAATTCAAAAATGTAATAATATACCGGGTGTTCCATTTAAAATAGGAGTTAATAAAAAAA
The DNA here is from genome assembly GCA_940337035.1 of Agriotes lineatus. Taxonomy (NCBI): domain Eukaryota; kingdom Metazoa; phylum Arthropoda; class Insecta; order Coleoptera; family Elateridae; genus Agriotes; species Agriotes lineatus. Next base: position 524 of record CALNHX010009577.1, on the reverse strand, counting down.
ATAAAAAAAAACAAAAGAAACCCACTTTAGAAGTTTTCAACTGGAAAATCACCTATCTCACGTCAATGCACATTAAAAATGTAAAGTTTGAAAAAAATCGTTAGAGCCGTTTTTGAAAATCGAAAAAAACTGAAAAATCACAAGAGTAAACACCTACTTCCGGTTATGCGATTTTCTTCAAAAGCTTGCTGTCTCATCTACATAGTACACAAAACTTATATATGAAGTTTCAACGCCATACCTCTTTTCGTTTTTGAGATATTCTGTTCACAGACAGACACACAGACACACAGACAGACAGACAGACACACAGACCAATGAAAAAAAATATGTTTTTTGGGATCAGGGGACCCTAAAACGTGAAGATCTGTTGAAAACTCAATTTCGAATTTTTGGGGTGAATCCAATACTTCCTTTATCGTAAAAGGAAGTAATAACACACAACAGGTACCTTTAGTCATTTCTGTTACTTTATATATTTAACTTTGTTTATTTATTTTACTTTATGTATTTAATATTATGTA